>JANAVB010009183.1:0-55836 GCA_029216955.1 Iris pallida
TATTTACCTATTTGTACAATTCTAATGAAAAATCAAAGAGAGGGGGGGTGTTTGTCCTTCCACTTGGTGATGCCCAAGCTTGTGAAATCTGGATTGCTAGCCTCCCTTAGCACCCTTGATGTTGTAGGGTCCCAATACAAAAGACTAGAGGTGATTTGGATAAAAAATGATCAAGTTATGGGGGTTTGAAGGAAAGGGTATTTTTAGGTTTTAATTCATGTAAATTAATCATGAATGAATGTGATGGGTTTATATAGGAAGGGGGGTAGTGTGTGGCCTGCCATGGGGGTAGGAGAGGGCGTCCTTGGCTTGCTTCACCTTGAAGGAAGTTTGACTTCAAGGTAAAGGTAGCTTAGAACTTTAGGTTTTCAAGAAATATCACAAAAGTAAATATCTAGATAGTTTCTATACTTTAACTAACATGTAAATATCTAACCCCTTTGTTTCTAGGTTAGTAACTAACCTCTAGATTAGGGTAAACTAGGTTAGGGGCTCTCATAACACTTAACAATAATTAAATAATAATAAAAACACATAAATACAAATACTTCCAAATAAATCCTAGAAAATTACCAAAATATCCTTTAGGCTAAAAAGTGCTAAAATGGTATCCTAATCACTTGGTTAGGCTTACATGGTCATGGTAGTCTCTAGGTTATGAAATCTCTAGAGTTTACACTAGGGTTATACTAGTAAAATCACAAAGTCATAAGTCGTGACTTAGAAAATAGTTTTAATTAACTAAAAATCACCAAAAATCATATCATGACTAAAATACCATTAATAAATAATAAAAATAATAAATTTTCAAAAATACCCCAATTTTAGAAAATTGGGTGTTACGACTTTGACCTAGATTGACCTAGAATCATGTAAATTGTATTGCAAACTTTCAATCTTTACTTATTGAACTCTTTATAACCTTTTTTGCTCTAAATAGGACTCTGTGACATCATTTTTGACCTCTATACATATCAGTCGTTTAGGGTATCAGGCGAGTACGTTCTCTGATAGTTTTATTATGTTGATATATCTTGTGATGCATGTTATACTAGTGTTCTATCTTGATTCTGACACGATGGACTCACGGATTGGTATTTTATGGATTCTATAACTGGAGATACGTGGTTTTATGACTATCACGAATAATATAAATCATGACTAATGCATCTATCACAAATAATAAAATGTGTCAAAGAACCTGGATTCCATGTGTACTAGTCGGGCGGGAAATACCTAGGTGACATGTGAACATACACTTTCTATCCCGTTGATCTTACGTGAATAATAGCAGCCACACATGTAGGTGTATGGTTTGCTGGATATCTCCCTCTAGCCATTCACATGACAAATTGGTATTTTAAATCACTAGTCAAAACACTAATTTTTTAAGTTGCCTATTACATACCTTGTATGACAGGTTTACCATTATTATATATCTGCCTGTTTTCATATTTTGTATGTTCTTTGTACATTCGTCTTTTCATGTACATTATCTCTATAACCTGATCGTAAAGAATTTTATTATTGTTACATACTCATAGCGCTTGTCAATTATTTTGAACTGTTAGAGGTGATGTGCTATCCTAACTGGATATATTGACAAAATATTATAGATGATAGATGATTTCCCCACTTTCTATGAGGCCTACGAGGGTGGCATCAGGAGCCAGAGGAGGATCCAGTCCAGTAGAGTGCCCTAGTATTAGCTTAGAACTTCTAGATTTCAGTTTGTATCAGAATGTTCCGAATGTTAGTAGAGACTTATTTATATTATGGATCTATTATTTGTGTTGGATATCTACGATGTGTTGTGATAACTCTAATATTTATATTTAGTTTCTTCCTTTTATCTGATTCCATATCGTGCTCTATCTTCCTTAGACTTGTGATTGAGATTATATAGTTGAGATATTATATTATACCTCCGTACGGAGATAACAGGTTTATATTTCCTTGTTGTTAGATGTTATAGATGACCTATAGAATATTCTACTACTGACACTACGACATAGGCTGGACGTACCCACAATCTTGTGCCCCTAATCAGGGTACGGGTCATGCCAAATATGAGAGGTCTTGGTCAAGCATAACCAGAAACAAGTTGGTACGACAACATTCCATTCATCGCACAACATATGCTACGAAGGGATACAGTTAAGGAATTTGTGAAAGAAGGATTAGTGAACCATGTGATGGGGACTATATAATAGGTGTGACCTATTTCATAAAATTTGGTTTTATAGTCCAATTATGGTGATATCCATGGATGGGTTTTAATGGGTTCCCTAATTGGACATCAATCTTTGATTGAACGAATCTTGGGTTTTAATCTATATTAGCTGGACAAAATATCATAAAATCAATCTGAACCATTCCTATTAGGTTAGGATAACCTATAAAATAGGTTCAAACTCAAGTGGATGAGTTATTCGCTAGTCGGGTTTGTTAACTAGGTTCCTTAAGCCAAAAAATGTGCCTTCTGTGACTTTTGTGTTTAAGTAGCACATGGTAACTCCATTGAGTGGCACACTAGTGGCATGTGCATAGTAGGCTTCGAGTGATCACAACCTCATATTGGGTTGAAATATTTGAGTCAAGGTTGGATCTTTAATTAAAGTCGGGAAGTACATCGATATTATGGTAAGGGTTATAGTTAGCCTTTTTGACCTGAAAGTCGCATCATAAAAATAGAGTACAAGGGGACGCATTTTAGTGGGACATGATATGCCTAAATGAAGATGGACTCGTCTAGGTCTTTCATATAAATTTTTTTAGAAGGTAACAGCTAGTATTACGCTCCGAATATCAATGTAACGGTAAGGGACACTAAAAGATCTAAATAGAAGGTGGGTGTTCATGAGTCACTAATTTGTCATCCTAGTGGGAACCAACTTATCCTAATCAATCATAATCGTAGTCATTAAAAATTAACTTCAAAATTTTCTTTCTCAAAATTAAACTAAGATACGGTTCTATGATTATTGAAGTTAGAATATTCAAGTCGTGATATCGTACCTTGACCTTTTGATTAAAAGGGTAATACACGATGTAATAGACAATGTGATATGGTAGATCAGGTTTGAAGGTAGTTCTCTAATTTTGAATAGATAGAAAACGTTTATGTATATATAGCTTTCATGGCTATAGGTGATATGACGAACTAAGGGAAGCATTCTGTGTTTATCTTTCCTCAATATACAAGCATTTGTTTTTCCAAAATAAGTAAGGGCGAAAAACAATAGAGAGTTTAAGGGAGAGGGGATCGAATGTGAATACGAGGTTCCAAGGACGATTGAATAATTCAAGGGAGTTGTCAAGGCAGTTGCGGATGAGATTCTAGAGGGCAAGTATATTGTCATCTGTATCTCAATCCACGTGGAATAATCATATGAAGAGCGAACCAAGTGCATTAAGGTTGATCAGACAAAAATACACTGATTCTAATTAGACCATATGTTAGTGGGCGTCTCCAATAAACATATATCCTGAATAAGCATGATAAAGAATAAGCTGCAAAACTATGCTATAATAGCAGTGTTAGTTAATGGATTCCAAAATATAAGTACGCGAGATTTATGATAGAAAGAAGGCACAAATAGTTCAAGTTTATCAAAATCTAAGACTCGTCCGGTGTTGGTGCCTCTATAGTTGTCCTACTTGTCTTTTTGTTTAAGGCATTGGTCGACCAATGGGTTAGGGACATCTAAACTCTATAGTCTAGGTAAACCTATTAGTGTCAGTCAATTACCTCGTTAATAGGTAATAAGGACAACATGATGCTAGGTTGGGAGGCACGCTACCTAACTTATAAAATTCCTACTAGTATTAACTTTGAAACAATAGGACATACAGGTCATTTTTGTATCCTCTATAGTATCCGAAAACTATAATCACGTTTGAAGTCATTTTACTGAGAATTTATGCCTCGCCAGTGTATACCTGGCTGTAGTAAAGCCTTAGTTTTGTGACTCAAATATGATATGACATCGAATATTTTATTAACTCTATCCAATATTGACATAAAGATAATAAGGATCAAAAGAAGACAACTAAGACATAGTTTTAACAATATTCGATAACCTACATTTACTTGAAATAATTTCAACTTTAGGGGTCATGCCTCGCTAGTGCGCTGCTGGCTGCAGTGAACCCCGCAGTCTTCATAACTCAATTAAATGGCGACAGTACGCTGTTGCGTTGACATTATAAGTCATTGAAAATTATTCCAACTATATCTATAAGTAATTCAAGTAGCTTCTAGAAATTCAAACAAGTCGATCATGATAGACAAAATGTAAGTATCTGTCTTTGAAATGATAGTGTCAATTTTGAAAATCAAATGAGCGATTAGGTATCAATTTTGAAAATTAAACGATCGACATAGAAAAACGACCGAAGATGTAACTTCCACTTTTCTAAAATGAAGGTAATTTTGAACTTTTGTAATTTTAATCATTTAATAATAAGATTTAAATCATGTTATGATTTTTGGTGATTTTTTAATTAATTTAAAACTATTAAAATGTTTGAATTGTGATTTTGGTGTTTTACTAGTGTAACCCTAGAATTGTTAAGCCTAGAGACTAACCATGAGTATGGAGACCTAACCATGTGACTAGATTGATTAATTGCCACATTTTTCGCTTGAGAGTATTTTGGTCATTTTTGACTTTTTAGTGAAAATGAATTTTAATTAATTAATATTGTGCTAATTGAATTGTTAGAGACTAACCTAGAAGTTAACCTAATCTAGATATTAACCATGAGCCTAGCTATTAGATTAGAAACTTTCATCATGACAAGGTTAAGAATATCTAGATATTAAGTTGAGGTTAGATATTTGTTAATGTAGATATTTTAGCTTGGGCCCTTAGCTTAAGGCCTAGAATTAAACTAGCTAGAGGCCTTTAAACCTCATAAAACTTAACCCTAATCCTAGAAATGATCTTTGGCTTCCATCAAAGGGTTCCCCCCTCTACATAACATCTCATATTCATATCTTGCCTCTTTTTAATATCAACAAAGAAATCCAAATTTAGTTCTTCCCTAATTTCTCCCCCTTTATCCAAATTGAACCTAAAGACTTGCATCATCATCCCCAACAGTAGGGGAGGCTAGTGGAAGCTTGCTAGCAAGGTTTGAGGAGCATTGGACCATAGCAAATTAGAAGGGGTTCTCATTCTAGCTTTGTGCATTGAGATTTACTCTCAATAGGTAAAACCTATCAAACTCATTCAAATTCCTATTTTCTCTTCATATATGCATACATCTAGGTACCAAGGACCTATAGATCAAGTTTGGTAGGAATTGGTGTCCATTTGATACGCGTATCGGACACGTATCGGTGTGTATATTAAAGTGTTTGATGAAATGCCTATGTGAACTTTTTGTTCTCCTTTTTCAAAACTAATTTCGTATTTGGATAGTTCTATATGTGTGATTTAATATTCTGTATGACTGAGCACATTTTTGAGTCAGATTTATATCCAAAATTGGACACGAACTGCAGAACGATGCCTCGTACCGTGCCCAACTACCCGATCCTAAATTCTTCCTCATTTGGACACGTAGACACATGCCACTTGGCACAGAGGTGGGGGCTATCGCTGACAGACCCCTCCTCGAGTTTTGCGATACCTCGTGTCATGTCGGACACGAAAACATGAGTGCACTGGGTTTGTACTGACCCAGTACGCGCGTTCAATCGCGTCTGATACGGGCTTCGTGTCGCACGTCGACACAACATAGATATGGTGCAGGGACTTGAAACCCTAGCCCTAGACCTGACCTAACCTAGTACACAAGCACGAGGCTCCTCGTGTACTGTGTTGAGCCCAATCGAGACCGACATAGCCGTACGAGGCTGTCTGAAAATTGGGTTCGGATACACTGTTAATTTGGTTTTGACACTTCGTGTCCACTCTCTGGACACGTGGACACATTCCTAGGGTTTACACAAGCATTCTTAGCCACTGTACACGATTGATTGGAGTTTTGTAATGTTTTCATATTCGGGTTTGATTGGGATGAATTATCATTTTTCTGATACATATGAACTGAGTTCATATGAACTGTGAACCTGAGATTAATGTGATGAGCTGGGTTGAATTTTACATTTGTGTTTTCGAATTTGATTTTAGTTTGAAATTGAATGATGTTTGATGCATGGGTTTATGTGACTATAATATATATATACATATCTATGTTACTTTGTGCTTCGAAATTAAATTAAGATATTGAGATATTGAGTTGGGATTTTGAGATTGAAAGAATGTTTTAAACTGAGGTTTGATTCTGAGTTTAGGGTTAGTTTGATGTACTTTACTGTTATGTAGAACCTTATATATATCAGTATGTATTTTTACTAGATGTTCTCTATTATCAGTGAGTTTACTGAATTGGTTTTCCTGAATTTTTACTTATCCTAAGTTAGTTACTAATTTGGTTCCCTGAGAATAACTAAATATATGTAAACTGAATTAATATCTGAATGTTAAAACTGAATGTGAATTGGTTCTGAGATGAATTTGGTTATCTCGATTTTGTTCTGAATTTTTTTGATATGTTGTAAACCTGAGAACATAGACTGAGTTTAGCTTAATTTGTTAACTGAGATTAGTTGTAACAGTAAAAACTTGAGTTTACCTTAACTATGTCTGATGAATTGATACATGGGATTGATATATGGTTGTCAATATACATATGTTATCTGAATTGTGTTTGAATGATAACTGGTTTTGTTTGAAACTGTGACACTCTTGCCTAAACCTGAGAACACTCCTTCTGAACACACACACCCCACTGTCATAGATGAACCTGAGTTAAGTCATTATGAACCTGAGTTCATAAGGTTTAACTGAGAACTGGTTGTATGTTGATATTCCACTGTCTCACATTTCTCACTGTATATTTCACTCATTCACTCTCTTTCACTCACCTATTATGCTCTCACTATACACACACTTACATTGGTATCCCCCGTTCTCTCTTCTCTCTCTCTCTCTCTATATATATATATATATATATATATATATATATATATATATAAAATCTTTTAGATATTTAAATATATAGTTTATGGATGAATGTAGCTTTATGGTATATATGTATGCATGTATGTAATATGATATGTAAGTATGCATTTATGGTATGTATTGATACATGGATACATGTATGTAGAAATGCATGTATATAAGGATACATGGTATATATGAATGCAAGTATGTAGGTAGCAATGAATGTATGTAAAGTAAGCGTGTAAGTAATGTATCTATTGATATTGTGTAATCTATAGAGGTCTAGTGTATAGTTTATCCTATATGCTTACCCTATATACACTAGTTAGTGTATATATAATATATATATATATATATATATATATAATAGAATACTAGAATTTTATTGATATTTAGTGAGTCCCAACTCAGGTTACAAAAGGAGCTTGAAGCTCAAAATACATATGGAAATATTCTATTACTCGAACCCAGCAGGAAGAATAGCATGAGAACAATGAGCCATTACCTTCTTGATCTGCCGCTTACCCTCAAACACAAGCTGATGACCCCCGTATGAGTACCCTTCGTAGGGCCATTTATTTCTATTTTTCCAGAGGACCCATACAATAGCCCCCACCACAATTTGTTTAGTATGTTTGAGCCCTCTCGACCACATAGAATTAAATCTTTGCTCGATCGGTCTAGGAGTATCCTGCATTCTGAGAATGCCAGTGAAGGAGGTCCACACTTCTCTAGCCAAATCCCCCTCCGATAGAATATGTCTAGTAGTCTCCCCAGTCGGACTCAAGCAACAGTGGCATGCTGAGGCCATTTGGAAACCTATATTCTGAATGACATCATCTATCGGAAGTCTGCACCATAGCACATGCTACAGAAGTACTGACCACTTAGCAGGAATACACGATCCCCATATCTGTCACCCTCGGGTTTAGTTATACGTATTTTGGTATGCATATACGTATCTCAGACCCATATTTTCACTTGTCCGGCTGGCTAGTCTTGGGTTTTTTGCATTGGCATAGGTTAGTTGGCATTTCATGGATCATATGGTCTATTTGGAGATCTGCAGATAAGACACTATTTTGCTCTTTTACTTATGAATCAACATGCATTAATTCTGAACAAGTTGTGATAATAAATATATATTGTCAAACTTGTAGGTCATTAAGGCTTATGTTTCCCTATAGTTCAGACAATGCTAATCAAAAGAGGACAACACATGTAGTTAGCTATCAATATCGTAACTTTTGTTACCAAAATAGCTTAATAAGAAAATTACAGAACTCCATGACATTTCTGTTACGTGTTGGAGTATTTGTATCATGTCCTATATGTTGTTGTTCTCTGGATGCATATCCTCAGTAGATTATTACATGAATTTTGTTATGTTGATAATATCCAATTTTGTCAAATTAAAATTCATGCTTATGCTTTTGATTACTTTATTTGAGTAATAATCTTATAAATATGCATGTACATAAGGTTTTGGACATGATTTAGTTTTTTAAATTAAGTCAACGTTTAAATTTTTTGTGCCTTTTGTGACTAGCAATAGTTGTCTAATATTCTAAATAGACTCATTAAAATAAGATGTCGCCAAAGTGACCTCTCTTGCGTAGATAGTCTATGAGGGATATTGGATGTTTGTGTGTGTACATTCATACGAGTATTAATCGACCCAAAGGAAGTTAATACTTGGCCGAATTGCATAATACCTGTGATGATAAATGTGTAACAATTATATGGTTTATTACATGTGAATAATAACCCAATCCAAAGATAGGCTTATTATTTGACATGACTTATTGTCAATGTTTGATTATACACCAAGAGTACCACCTGTAGTTAATATCACTGTCCAAGGACTTGATATTAATGATGTACTAGGTATCTTGAGATAAGATTCACCATTATTTGAATTTGTTTGACTATATTTTACTCTTTGGTTATTAATGAGAGCATGTTTGTTTTGTTGTTTTGTTCTCTTTACTGTTAATGTTACTACAATATCTATCAATAAGAATTTAATTTCTATGTTTAATGGGATAAACTTTAAGGGCAAAAAAAAAGGAATACAAAAGTTGCTAAGGGTCCAGCTCAAAAGAAACAACAATATAAAACTAAGGGTTGTTTCTTTTGTGACAAGCCAGGACACATAAGAAATAAATGTACAAAGTATCACGCATGGCATATAAAGAAAAGTACATTTCTAATTTGGTATGTTCTGAGGTTAATTAGCTTTAATACCAAGAAATTTATTATGGTTAGATTCTGGTGTAACTACCTATATTAGTGTTCTAGACAAGATTGTCTGAGCTACCAAAAGCCAATTGATGGTGAAAGATACATCTATGTGGGTGATGGCAATTCGGTAGAAATGTTAGCAATAGGACATTTTAGGTTATTATTAGGAACTAATTATTATTTGGATTTGATAGACACTTTTATTGCACCGTCTTTTAGACGATGTTCAGTTTCAGTTTTCTTAATGGACAAATCTGGTTATGATTGTTCATTTAGAAACATTAAGTTTAGTCTATCTTTAAATTCAAATATTGTTGGTAACGATTCACTTATGGTTTGTGATAACCTATATTCACTTGAAACTATTACATCTTACAACGAAACCTTGCAAGTAGAATCATGTGGTACTAAACGCAAAATTAACAATAATTTTTTAGCCTCATTATGACATAAGCGATTAGGTCACATCTCTAGCAATAGAGTTGAATGACTTGTGTTTGATGGAATTTGGATCCCTTTGACTTTATAGACTTTAATGTCTATTTTGAATGTCAAAAAGGGAAGACATACCAAAGTTAAATTATAAGCAGCTACTTTATTGGCTATGCTGACAGATCAAAGGGTTAATAATTATACGATCCCACACAAAGAAATTTTTTGAGACGAGAAGTGTAATATTTTTTGAGGATGTTGAGTTTGGGGGAGAAATAAAGTCAGGGACATTGTCCTTGAGGAGGAATCGACTGCGATTCCTACTATCACTTTTGACGTTGTGCAGGATTCTGTACCTGTCATTGATCAAGAAGTGAATTCGGAGCCTCAACAAGATAATATCGAATTATCTCTTCGTTGTTGAGATACCTTAACAAGACAACGTAGCGGCACCTCCATTCAAGATAAGGTAATTAATTTCGAATGATTCTTTCATATTTCTCCATGAACATTAGGAAGATTGTAGAATATTGGAAGATGATCCAATCAACTTCTATTAGGCCATGGAAAGTTCTAATTCTCAAAGTGGATTGATACAATAAATAAGAAGTATAAGTCTATGCAAGATAATAAAGTCTGAAATCTTGTACCATTACCAAAAGGTACGAAGCCCATTGGTTGCAAATGGATTTTTAAAACCATGAAAGATTCGAAAGGTAATGCGGAGAGGTATAAAGTACGTCTTGTAGCTAGTGACTTTACTCAAAAGTTAGGGATCGATTTTAAAAAGGCTTTCTCTTTGGTTTCTTTGAAAGACTCTTTTAAGCCAATCATAGCACTTGTAGCACATTTTGATCTTGAGTTATATCAAATGGACGTCAAAACGACGTTTCTCAATGGTAACATTGAGGAAATAATTTATATGGTGCAACCAGAAAGTTTTGTGTTGAAAGACCGAAAGAATATGGTTTACAAACTAACAAAATTTATGGTTCAAGTAGGCTTCTCGTCAAAGGTACTTCAAGTTACACCAAGTGATTATCTCGTTTAGTTTTTAGATAAACACTGTTGAAGATTGTGTGTATCACAAGTTCAGTGGGAGTAGCAATATTTTTCTAGTTTTGTATATCGACTAAAGTATTTAATTTAAACCTTGTGACATATGTTGCTAAAGGAGACAAATTCAGTCTCAATCAAGTGCTCTAAGACTAGCCTTAAAACTAAAAAAATGCAATAGATTCTCTGTTCATCAGTTGTAGGGAGTCTAATGAATGCTCAAGTATGTACATGTCCGGATAATGGGTACATAGTTGGAGTGTTAGGCATATATTTAAGCAAATATGGAATGTATCATTAGGTAGCAGCCAAACTACTTAATTTACTAATATAGAGAACAAGGAATTATATGCTCTTTATAGTAGATCAGACAATTCTGAAGAGATCATAAGGTATTTCGACTCCGATTTTATTGGATGCCAACACAGCAGGAGATCCACATCGGGTTATGTTTACTTGTTAACTGGTGGAGATATTTTGGATAAGTGTCAAAAAGACACTCATAACTTCTTCTACCATGGCAACAAGGTTTATAGTATGTTGTGAGACATCTATTCAGGGAATATAGTTACAAAATTTTGTCACAAGGCTGCGCTTACATGAAGGCGTTGAAAGACCCCTCAAATTATGGTGTGACAATAAATCAACACTACTATATTCCAATAATAAACATGAACTTGTATAAGTCAAAGGATATTGACATAAAATTTTTAGTTGTGAAGGAAAGAATTTATAATGGTTAAAGTGTCCATATAGCACATTAGGACAAACTCCATGTTAGCGGATCCACTCACAAAAGTATTATTAACCAAGGTCTTTCATGTGCATACTGCTCATATGGGTGTTATCTTAATTAAGAATGTGGTAATATAGTAGGAGTTTGTATTTTATGTATTTTGGTGCTATTTGATTTTGGACACATTTATGTATTAAAGTATTTTGGACATTTATCTGATCAGATATGTAGAAGCATGGAAAAGTGTAACGCTCCAGTCCCAAAATACGTAGGACTAGGAACGTAGACATGCCAGCTGTATTCATACGAAGTATACTCCAATATATGGAAATCCTCGTATAAATACATAAGCTGTAAAATGCAGTAGAGCCATACTAATCTCATCCACACAAA
Source organism: Iris pallida (assembly GCA_029216955.1). NCBI lineage: Eukaryota > Viridiplantae > Streptophyta > Magnoliopsida > Asparagales > Iridaceae > Iris > Iris pallida. Next base: position 11,881 of record JANAVB010009183.1, read on the forward strand.
AATATATGAATAAATGATATCATATAATCAACCATGAATTTGTCATTTGGTACATGTAGTTGGGCGGAGACAAATCCACTACCAACGATAAAAAGAAAAACATAACAAAAGAAAGATTTTTACTAATATAGAGAACAAGGAATTATATGCTCTTTATAGTAGATCAGACAATTCTGAAGAGATCATAAGGTATTTCGACTCCGATTTTATTGGATGCCAACACAGCAGGAGATCCACATCGGGTTATGTTTACTTGTTGACTGGTGGAGATATTTTGGATAAGTGTCAAAAAGACACTCATAACTTCTTCTACCATGGCAACAAGGTTTATAGTATGTTGTGAGACATCTATTCAGGGAATATAGTTACAAAATTTTGTCACAAGGCTGCGCTTACATGAAGGCGTTGAAAGACCCCTCAAATTATGGTGTGACAATAAATCAACACTACTATATTCCAATAATAAACATGAACTTGTATAAGTCAAAGGATATTGACATAAAATTTCTAGTTGTGAAGGAAGAATTTATAATGGTTAAAGTGTCCATATAGCACATTAGGACAAACTCCATGTTAGCGGATCCACTCACAAAAGTATTATTAACCAAGGTCTTTCATGTGCATACTGCTCATATGGGTGTTATCTTAATTAAGAATGTGGTAATATAGTAGGAGTTTGTATTTTATGTATTTTGGTGCTATTAGATTTTGGACACATTTATGTATTAAATTATTTTGGACATTTATCTGATCAGATATGTAGAAGCATGGAAAAGTGTAACGCCCCAGTCCCAAAATACGTAGGACTAGGAACGTAGACATGCCAGCTGTATTCATACGAAGTATACTCCAATATATGGAAATCCTCGTATAAATACATAAGCTGTAAAATGCAGTAGAACCATACTAATCTCATCCACACAAAAATATATGAATAAATGATATCATATAATCAACCATGAAATTGTCATTTGGTACATGTAGTTGGGCGGAGACAAATCCACTACCAACGATAAAAAGAAATACATAACAAAAGAAAGATTTTTGGCGAGTGAAGCGAAGACGATCCAAGCGCAACCATCCTCGAAGAAATAGCAATGGTCACAGCTAGAGCTAGAACACCTGCGAAAGACAATAGCACACACCTGGCAAGATAACCAGGTCCTCAGAGGGACGTAACAAGACACATAATATCATGCCGATAACTGAATAAATAAAGCTCAACAGAAAACTACACAAATAAAGGTTCTTAACCATTCTATGTGAATATGCATTTGAAGACAACGTTCCATACAAGGGCTCTCGAAGCTAGAAACACGGCACGTTAGCGTTTCAACCAAGGCACTAGTGGCGTCTAGAGAAAAGTAAATGCACGGCCCATTAGCACTCGAGCTAGAGCTAAGGGGCATCTAGAGAAAAATAAATGCACGACCATTAGCTCTTGGGTGAGTCACTAACGACAGCTAGAGGAAAGTAAATGCACGGCCCATTAGCACTCGACTGAGTCACTAAGGGCGTCTAGAGAAAAGTAAACGAGTGAAAGCCCCTATGCCTAATAACTGTCTTCACCCTCCCCATGCACTACACGTGCTGTATCCACATTACGACTTTCTTAATATCTGCTAAGTCTTCTAGACAACCATAACTATTTAGCAGTTATTGCCTATCGCACGGCATGTGCACACCGATAGCCAGTCGATACGTACTTCCGAGATCTGTATGAGACTCGTGACTCGTGATACACAAGTGTCAGGGCCAATGAATGCGACACAAACAAAGGTAGTCCCTTAACTCTAGGCCAAATGCAACTAAAATATAATAATTTGCAAGTACAATTTATATTTTCTAGAATAAGTAAAAAGAAACATGCATGATATTGAGCAAGAAATTAAACAGTAAAGGCAAGGTGTCTTGCCTAATAGTATGCCTGGTGTGCTGCAATGATCAAGCTGGCATATACTGCGACTTTGGTACAACCACTATGCAAGGTAATCTCTGATGGTGGCACAGACAGTTCCATTGGCTTCAGAAGGGTCAAATTAGTTAGGGAGGACATAAGGTAGTCTCGAAATGGGCGAAAGAATAGGAAAAATAGGACTTAGATACAGACATGAGGAAATTCAAAAGAAAATGATAATTGTATTTTTAGAAAACTATTTATAATAATCGAAAACTAGTTGAGTCTAAAAGAAATACTTAAGTCAAAATCGTTTTCCGCAAAACTCTAAGTTGTCAAATAGAATTTCAAGGAAGAAACTAAATTTAGTTAAAATAATTTTAGGTACCTATTTTAGAATTTATTTATAATACTTAAAATATATTAAGACAGTTTTTTTTTAGAAAAAGATCCATAAAAATCAAAAATCCTTTTAGGCTTAAAAGCTATGTTTATAAAGAGAAAAACTATATTTTTTTTTAAAAATAGTTTGGGTAAATGAACTATAGGAAAAATTATTTTGCTACGGCTAAAAGAACATAGCTTGGGATATGTATATAGTCAGTTACAACAAGGTAGCAATATAATAATATTTGTTATAAATTAATTTTAAAAATATTTTATACTAAATAATAAAAGCAAAATATTAATAGTATAATTCATAAAGGCCAATATTAATATCAACAATTCTAATAATTAATCTAACCAAATGTATACTATTTATAAAAGAGACATAGATATTTAATACTAATAATACTAAAGATGATAATAAAAATAATAATAATAAATAGAATAATAATAATAATAATAATAATAATAATAATAAGTAATAATAGATAAAAATTCCTAAGCAATATCTATTACCAGGAGAACAGATGGAAAAATTTAAACAACAAATAAATAAATAAATACACCCAAAAAAACACAAACAAACAAACAAACAAAAAAACAAATAATAATAAATTAAAGTAAATGAAAGAAAAAGAATAAAACGCAGTCAGTCAGACTGCTCCACTTAAACTACAAATAAAGAGAACAGAAAGGAGAAAGGAGAGAGAGAGGATGAAGGGAGTTAGAGAGCGGGGGAGAGTTGGAGAGGGACGGGCGAGTTGGCGACGTAGGGGTGGAAGTGGGTTGGTCCGGCGGTGGCTCGATCGGTATGGGGCGGCGATCGACGGGGAGCGGGGGAAAAGATGTGCGGCGGAGGAGTAGGTAAGATGGAGAAGAGAGAAGAGAGGGGAGACGGACGCGCTGGATAGGGCTAGGCCGACGGTCGGCGGACTTGGCGAGGGTGCTGCGGCGCGAGAGCGGCGCGGCCGAGAGGGACGAGTCGCCCGCGTCGGCGCTCACATCGCCTGGACGGAGAAAGGGTTTTGAGAGGGTGCGGTGGTTCGGCTGGCGGGGGAAGTCGGAGAAATTGGGTTCAGAGGTCGGCGGCGCTGCGGAAGAGCTCGGTGGCGAGGGTTTGGGGACGCGGCGGAGGAAAGGAGAACGGGGTGGCCGGACTCACTGGACGGCGGAGCGCTCCGGCTGTTCCGACGGTCGTGGCAAGGATCGATCGACGGCGACGTATCTGAAGGCGCGACGGCGCTGGGAAGCACGGCCACGGGGGTGAGTTCTAGGTTAGGGTTCTTAATTTTGTGGATTTTCTTTGCTGGGCGAGGGTTTTTGGGGTCGGACTAGTGGTGGCAAGTCGATGGCGCAGCGGGTGCTGCGATGACGGGGACGGGGACGCTGGGATGGTGGTTTGCTTGTGTCGGGTTTGGCCGTTGGTGAGGGCTGCGACCAAGGTGATGGTGAGAAAGATGGTGGTGGCAACGGGTTTGGTGTCGGGGAGAAGTTGACTGGGAAGTTGCGACGGTTGGCAGGAGTAGCGGGATTGATGGTTGGGTTACGGCAGCTTCCGCCTCGTGGCGCTGCTGCTATGTGCCGAGGCGGAGGAGTCAGACGGATGGTCAGGCTGCTAGCCAAGAAACTAGGTTTTAGGGTTTTGATTGATCGAATCGGGTTGTGTCCTGCGAGATACGGATTTGGATGGACGTGTCCGGAGTTGTCGGACCTGGAAAAGAGAAATTGTAAATGTAATAGAGAACAATGGAAATGAATATGGACACCGACACGGTGCACGCATGAGAGATGGCGCTTGGCTATAGAGTTTGAGGAATTTGTGAATTGTAGCAATCTAAGGATGAGTACCTGCCTATTTATAGGATGTGGAAATTCCCAATTGGATAGGATTAGAAAAAGATTTAAAACCCAAATTAGATAATTCAATCTATTTAATTTAAATCAATTTAAATCCAAATCCAAATACAAATCCAATTTAAATCTAATTAAATTTACATCCTTTAATTTAAAACCAAATGAGATAATTCTAATTCAAATATAGATATTAATTTAATCGATTTAAATAAATCCAAAAATTAAATCAAGATTTAAATGGCCACAATAACTTCCAAAAATATTTTTTCAAAATACCAATAATAATAATTTCGAAAATAATAAATATTTTCAAATATCTTTTTGAACAATAAAAATATTAATATTAATAAATCTTGAAAATTATATTTTTATTTAAAATAGACCAATAAATAATTACGAAATATATGTATGCAAAAATATTCTTTACATAATTATGCTTTTCTAGTATACAAAAATATTATTTTATATTTAATAATTTTTAGAAATGACGTAAGAATAACAAGCTTAGAAATGATAGCAAAACTAATTATTATATTATTTAAAACTATAAAAATAGAACAAAATATTTTTCTAAAATATGTACGCTCGTACATATTCGCACTCGTCGAGCAAATTCGAAAAACGAACTTTCGCACACGACATACAATACGACTACGTGACGTACAATACAAAATTTTAAATCAGTACTATATTTAATTAAAAAAATAGTAGAAATTTAGGGGTTTTACATCCTACCCAACTTAAAAGAATTTCGTCCTCAAAATTAAGAATTAGGAGGGGGGTGAGAAGACACAAGGGGGTATCGATGAGGAACAATCGATAACAAAATTATGCCGTAAGAAATTGCGATCTAGATCATAGAAAAATAATACGGTATGGTCATAATCGATAGGAAGGCTAGAGGAAGATCTAGTATAACGCCTTCGTCCTTCAAAAATAGGTGAAGGCGAAACAAGATAGAATTCGAAGGAGGCGTTATCTAATACGAATACGTGATTCCAAGACGATCGAATAATTTCAAGGAAATTATCAAGACAGTCGTGTATGGGATTCTAAAGGGCAAGTTTAGCTATGTCCCCGTCCACGTAGAATGATAGATAAAAGCGAACCAAAGTGCACTTGGTTGTTCAGACCATTATGTACCAGTTTTGATTAGACAATATGCTAGTGAGCGCTCAATAGCATATGTCATGAACAAACTCGATAAAGAATAAGCTTGTAAAAACTAGGCTACATTAGCATCATTAGTCAAAATGGTAAATACATAGGCACGAGAGATTAAGATTTAAAGAAAGCAGAATGATTCTAAGTCATATCTTATGTTGGTCTTTATACAGTCTTCCTATAGTCTTCTTGGCCAAGTCCTTGGTCGACTGGATGGGTTAGGGTCCTCTAAATTCTAGGATCTAAGTAAGCTTGCTAATATAGGTCACTAGGTCAAAGGGGTTGCTAGTTCATAAGGTATTTTACCCAACTTAAAGAATTAAACTAATGGTGTTTTAGGACAACTAACTAGTAGGGTCAATCTCTAGCAAGCACGAAGGAAAGATAAGAATATAGATGGAAGGAAGCAAGAAAGATGCAATTGATGAGTCAAACGGTAGATAAAATTAAGAAAAGAGGTCAAGTATGTGGATGAGATCCTAGACTTCTAATCCTATACGCAGGCTTGCTTGGTACGGTAACCTAACCAAACAATTTATCTTGACCTGCATGGGCCACCACAAAAACATGTAATGCCCCAGTCCCAAAATACGTAGGACTAGGAACGTAGACATGCCAGCTGTATTCATATAAAGTATACTCCAATATATGAAAATCCTCGTATAAATACATAAGCTGTAAAATGCAGTAGAACCATACTAATCTCATCCACACAAAAATATATGAATAAATGATATCATATAATCAACCATGAAATTGTCATTTGGTACATGTAGTTGGGCGGAGACAAATCCACTACCAACGATGAAAAGAAATACATAACAAAAGAAAGATTTTTGGCGAGTGAAGCGAAGACGATCCAAGCGCAACCATCCTCGAAGAAATAGTAATGGTCACGGCTAGAGCTAGAACACGTGCGAAAGACAATAGCACACACCTGGCGAGATAACCAGGTCCTCAGAGGGACGTAATAAGACACATAATATCATACCGATAACTGAATAAATAAAGCTCAACAGAAAACTACACAAATAAAGGTTCTTAACCATTCTACGTGAATATGCATTTGAAGACAATGTTCCACACAAGGGCTCTCGAAGCTAGAAACACGGCACGTTAGCGTTTCAACCAAGGCACTAGTGGCGTCTAGAGAAAAGTAAATGCACGGCCCATTAGCACTCGAGCGAGAGCTAAGGGGCATCTAGAGAAAAATAAATGCACGGCCACTAGCTCTTGGGTGAGTCACTAACGGCAGCTAGAGGAAAGTAAATGCACGGCCCATTAGCACTCGACTGAGTCACTAAGGGCGTCTAGAGAAAAGTAAACGAGTGAAAGCCCCTGCGCCTAATAACTGTCTTCACCCTCCCCATGCACTACACGTGCTGTATCCACATCACGACTTTCTTAATATCTGCTAAGTCTTCTAGACAACCATAACTATTTAGCAAATATTGCCTATCGTACGGCATGTGCGCACCGATGGCCAGTCGATACGTACGTCCGAGATCTATATGAGACTCGTGACTCGTGATACACAAGTGTCAGGGCCAATGAATGCGATACAAACAAAGGTAGTCCCTTAACTCTAGGCCAAATGCAACTAAAATATAATAATTTGCAAGTACAATTTATATTTTCTATAATAAGTAAAAAAAATATGCATGATACTGAGCAAGAAATTAAACAGTAAAGGCAAGATGTCTTGCTTGGTAGTACGCCTGATGTGCTGCAATGATCAAGCTGGCATGAACTGCGACTTCGGTACAACCACTATGTAAGGTAAACTCTGATGGTGGCACAGACAGTTCTATTGGGTTCAGAAGGGTCAAATTAGTTAGGGTGGACATAAGGTAGTCTCGAAATGGGCAAAGGAATAGGAAAAATAGAACTTAGATACGGACATAAGGAAATTCAAAAGAAAATGATAATTCTATTTTTAGAAAACTATTTATAATAATCGAAATCTAGTTGAGTCTAAAAGAAATACTTAAGTCAAAATCGTTTTCCGCAAAACTCTAAGTTGTCAAATAGAATTTCAAGGAAGAAACTAAATTTAGTTAAAATAATTTTAGGTACCTATTTTTAGAATTTATTTATAATACTTAAAATATATTAAGACATTTTTTTTTAGAAAAAGATCCATAAAAATCAAAAATCCTTTTAGGCTTAAAAGCTATGTTTATAAAGAGAAAAACTATATTTTTTTTTAAAAATAGTTTGGGTAAATGAACTATAGGAAAAATTATTTTGCTACGGCTAAAAGAACATAGCTTGGGATATGTATATAATCAGTTACAACAAGGTAGCAATATAATAATATTTGTTATAAATTAATTTTAAAAAATATTTTATACTAAATAATAGTAACAAAATATTAATAGTATAATTCATAAAGGCCAATATTAATATCAACAATTCTAATAATTAATCTAACCAAATGTATACTATATATAAAAGAGACATAGATATTTAATACTAATAATACTAAAGATGATAATAAAAATAATAATAATAAATAGAATAATAATAATAATAATAATAATAATAATAATAATAATAATAAGTAATAATAGATAAAAATTCCTAAGCAATATCTATTACCAGGAGAACAGATGGAAAAATTTAAACAGCAAATAAATAAATAAATACACCCAAAAAAACACAAACAAACAAACAAACAAAAAAACAAATAATAATAAATTAAAGTAAATGAAAGAAAAAGAATAAAACGCAGTCAGTCAGACTGCTCCACTTAAACTACAAATAAAGAGAACAGAAAGGAGAAAGGAGAGAGAGAGGATGAAGGGAGTTAGAGAGCGGGGGAGAGTTGGAGAGGGACGGGCGAGTTGGCGACGTAGGGGTGGAAGTGGGTTGGTCCGGCGGTGGCTCGATCGGTATGGGGCGGCGATCGACGGGGAGCGGGGGAAAAGATGTGCGGCGGAGGAGTAGGTAAGATGGAGAAGAGAGAAGAGAGGGGAGGCGGATGCGCTGGATAGGGCTAGGCCGGCGGTCGGCGGACTTGGCGAGGGAGCTGCGGCGCGAGAGCGGCGCGGCCGAGAGGGACGAGTCGCCCGCGTCAGCGCTCACGTCGCCTGGGCGGAGAAAGGGTTTTGAGAGGGTGCGGTGGTTCGGCTGGCGGAGGAAGTCGGAGGAAGTGGGTTCAGAGGTCGGCGGCGCTGCGGAAGAGCTCGGTGGCGAGGGTTTGGGGACGCGGCGGAGGAAAGGAGAACGGGGTGGCTGGACTCACTGGACGGCGGAGCGCTCCGGCTGTTCCGACGGTCGTGGCAAGGATCGATCGACGGCGACGTATCTGAAGGCGCGGCGGCGCTGGGAAGCACGGCCACGGGGGTGAGTTCTAGGTTAGGGTTCTTAATTTTGTGGATTTTCTTTGCTGGGCGAGGGTTTTCGGGGTCGGACTAGTAGTGGCAAGTCGATGGCGCAGCGGGTGCAGCGACGACGGGGACGGGGACGCTGGGATGGTGGTTTGCTTGTGTCGGGTTTGGTCGTTGGTGAGGGCTGCGACCAAGGTGATGGTGAGGAAGATGGTGGTGGCAACGGGTTTGGTGTCGGGGAGAAGTTGACTGGGAAGTTGCGGCGGTTGGCAGGAGTAGCGGGATTGATGGTTGGGTTACGGCAGCTTCCGTCTTGTGGCGCTGCTGCTATGCGCCGAGGCGGAGGAGTAAGACGGATGGTCGGGCTGCTAGCCAAGAAACTAGGTTTTAGGGTTTTGATTGATCGAGTCGGGTTGTGTCCTGCGAGATACGGATTTGGATGGACGTGTCCGGAGTTGTCGGACCTGGAAAAGAGAAATTGTAAATGTAATAGAGAACATTGGAAATGAATATGGACACCGACACGGTGCACGCATGAGAGATGGCGCTTGGCTATACAGTTTGAGGAATTTGTGAATTGTAGCAATCTAAGGATGAGTACCTGCCTATTTATAGGATGTGGAAATTCCTAATTGGATAGGATTAGAAAAAGATTTAAAACCCAAATTAGATAATTCAATCTATTTAATTTAAATCAATTTAAATCCAAATCCAAATACAAATCCAATTTAAATCTAATTAAATTTACATCCTTTAATTTAAAACCAAATGAGATAATTCTAATTCAAATATAGATATCAATTTAATCGATTTAAATAAATCCAAAAATTAAATCAAGATTTAAATGGCCACAATAACTTCCAAAAATATTTTTTCAAAATACCAATAATAATAATTTCGAAAATAATAAATATTTTCAAATATCTTTTTGAACAATAAAAATATTAATATTAATAAATCTCGAAAATTATATTTTTATTTAAAATAGACCAATAAATAATTACGAAATATATGTATGCAAAAATATTCTTTACACAATTATGCTTTTCTAGTATACAAAAATATTATTTTATATTTAATAATTTTTAGAAATGACGTAAGAATAACAAGCTTAGAAATGATAGCAAAACTAATTATTATATTATTTAAAACTATAAAAATAGAACAAAATATTTTTCTAAAATATGTACGCTCGTACATATTCGCACTCGTCGAGCAAATTCGAAAAACGAACTTTCGCACACGACATACAATACGACTACGTGACGTACAATACAAAATTTTAAATCAGTACTATATTTAATTAAAAAAATAGTAGAAATTTAGGGGTTTTACATCCTACCCAACTTAAAAGAATTTCGTCCTCGAAATTAAGAATTAGGAGGGGGGTGAGAAGACACAAGGGGGTATCGATGAGGAACAATCGATAACAAAATCATGCCGTAAGAAATTGCGATCTAGATCATAGAAAAATAATACGGTATGGTCATAATCGATAGGAAGGCTAGAGGAAGATCTAGTATAACGCCTTCGTCCTTCAAAAATAGGTGAAGGCGAAACAAGATAGAATTCGAAGGAGGCGTTATCTAATACGAATACGTGATTTCAAGACGATCGAATAATTTCAAGGAAATTATCAAGAAAGTCGTGTATGGGATTCTAAAGGGCAAGTTTAGCTATGTCCCCGTCCACGTAGAATGATAGATAAAAACGAACCAAAGTGCACTTGGTTGTTCAGACCATTATGTACCAGTTTTGATTAGACAACATGCTAGTGAGCGCTCAATAGCATATGTCATGAACAAACTCGATAAAGAATAAGCTTGCAAAAACTAGGCTACATTAGCATCATTAGTCAAAATGGTAAATACATAGGCACGAGAGATTAAGATTTAAAGAAAGCAGAATGATTCTAAGTCATATCTTATGTTGGTCTTTATACAGTCTTCCTATAGTCTTCTTGGCCAAGTCCTTGGTCGACTAGATGGGTTAGGGTCCTCTAAATTCTAGGATCTAAGTAAGCTTGCTAATATAGGTCACTAGGTCAAAGGGGTTGCTAGTTCATAAGGTATTTTACCCAACTTAAAGAATTAAACTAATGGTGTTTTGGGACAACTAACTAGTAGGGTCAATCTCTAGCAAGCACGAAGGGAAGATAAGAATATGGATGGAAGGAAGCAAGAAAGATGCAATTGATGAGTCAAACGGTAGATAAAATTAAGAAAAGAGGTCAAGTATGTGGATGAGATCCTAGACTTCTAATCCTATACGCAGGCTTGCTTGGTACGGTAACGTAACCAAACAATTTATCTTGACCTGCATGGGCCACCACAAAAACATGTAATGCCCCAATCCCAAAATACGTAGGACTAGGAACGTAGACATGCCAGCTGTATTCATATAAAGTATACTCCAATATATGGAAATCCTCGTATAAATACATAAGCTGTAAAATGCAGTAGAACCATACTAATCTCATCCACACAAAAATATATGAATAAATGATATCATATAATCAACCATAAAATTGTCATTTGGTACATGTAGTTGGGCGGAGACAAATCCACTACCAACGATGAAAAGAAATACATAACAAAAGAAAGATTTTTGGCGAGTGAAGCGAAGACGATCCAAGCGCAACCATCCTCGAAAAAATAGCAATGGTCACGACTAGAGCTAGAACACGTGCGAAAGACAATAGCACACACCTGGCGAGATAACCAGGTCCTCAGAGGGACGTAACAAGACACATAATATCATACCGATAACTGAATAAATAAAGCTCAACAGAAAACTACACAAATAAAGGTTCTTAACCATTCTACGTGAATATGCATTTGAAGACAATGTTCCACACAAGGGCTCTCGAAGCTAGAAATACGACATGTTAGCGTTTCAACCAAGGCACTAGTGGCGTCTAGAGAAAAGTAAATGCACGGCCCATTAGCACTCGAGCGAGAGCTAAGGGGCATCTAGAAAAAAATAAATGCACAGCCACTAGCTCTTGGGTGAGTCACTAACGGCAGCTAGAGGAAAGTAAATGCACGGCCCATTAGCACTCGACTGAGTCACTAAGGGCATCTAGAGAAAAGTAAACGAGTGAAAGCCCCTGCGCCTAATAACTGTCTTCACCCTCCCCATGCACTACACGTGCTGTATCCACATCACGACTTTCTTAATATCTGCTAAGTCTTCTAGACAACCATAACTATTTAGCAGTTATTGCCTATCGCACGGCATGTGCGCACCGATGGCCAGTCGATACGTACGTCCAAGATCTATATGAGACTCGTGACTCGTGATACACAAGTGTCAGGGCCAATGAATGCGATACAAACAAAGATAGTCCCTTAACTCTAGGCCAAATGCAACTAAAATATAATAATTTGCAAGTACAATTTATATTTTCTATAATAAGTAAAAAAAATATGCATGATACTGAGCAAGAAATTAAACAGTAAAGGCAAGATGTCTTGCTTGATAGTACGCCTAGTGTGCTGCAATGATCAAGCTGGCATGAACTGCGACTTCGGTGCAACCACTATGTAAGGTAAACTCTGATGGTGGCACAGACAGTTCTATTGGGTTCAGAAGGGTCAAATTAGTTAGGGTGGACATAAGGTAGTCTCGAAATGGGCGAAGGAATAGGAAAAATAGGACTTAGATACGGACATAAGGAAATTCAAAAGAAAATGATAATTCTATTTTTAGAAAACTATTTATAATAATCGAAATCTAGTTGAGTCTAAAAGAAATACTTAAGTCAAAATCGTTTTTGGCAAAACACTAAGTTGTCAAATAGAATTTCTAGGAAGAAACTAAATTTAGTTAAAATAATTTTAGGTACCTATTTTTAGAATTTATTTATAATACTTAAAATATATTAAGACAGTTTTTTTTAGAAAAAGATCCATAAAAATCAAAATTCCTTTTAGGCTTAAAAGCTATGTTTATAAAGAGAAAAACTTTATTTTTTTAAAAATAGTTTGGGTAAATGAACTATAGGAAAAATTATTTTGCTCGGCTAAAAGAACATAGCTTGGGATATGTATATAATCAGTTATAACAAGGTAGCAATATAATAATATTTGTTATAAATTAATTTAAAAAAATATTTTATACTAAATAATAATAACAAAATATTAATAGTATAATTCATAAAGGCCAATATTAATATCAACAATTCTAATAATTAATCTAACAAAATGTATACTATATATAAAAGAGACATAGATATTTAATACTAATAATACTAAAGATGATAATAAAAATAATAATAATAAACAGAATAATAATAATAATAATAATAAGTAATAATAGATAGAAATTCCTAAGCAATAGCTATTACCAGGAGAACAGATAGAAAAATTTAAACAACAAATAAATAAATAAATACACCTAAAAAAACACAAACAAACAGACAAACAAAAAAAACAAATAATAATAAATTAAAGTAAATAAAATAAAAAGAATAAAACGCAGTCAGTCAGACTGCTCTACTTAACCTACAAAGAAAGAGAACAGAAAGGAGAAAGGAGAGAGAGAGGATGAAGGGAGTTAGAGAGCGGGGGAGAGTTGGAGAGGGACGGGCGAGAGAGGAGCGGTCGGGACGGCGAGTTGGCGACGGAAGGGTCGAAGTGGGTTGGTCCGGCGGTGGCTCGATCGGTGTGGGGCGGCGATCGACGGGGAGCGGGGGAAAAGATGTGCGGCAAAGGAGTAGGGAAGATGGAGGAGAGAGAAGAGATAAGAGACAGACGCGCTGGCTAGGCTAGGCCGGCGGTCGACAGACTTGGCGAAGGAGCTGCGGCGCGAGAGCGGCGCGGTAGAGAGGGGCGAGTCGCCAGCGTCGACGCTCACGTCACCTGGGCGGAGAAAGGGTTTTAAGAGGGTGCGGTGGTTCGGCTGGTGGGGGAAGTCGGAGGAAGTGGGTTCACTGGTCGGCGGCGCTGCGGAAGAGCTCGGCGGCGAGGGTTTGGGGACGCGGCAGAGGAAAGAAGAACGGGGGTGGCCGGACTCACTAGACGACGGAGCGCTCCGGCTGTTCCGGGGGTCGTGACAAGGGTCGATCGACGGCGACGTATCTGAAGGCACGGCAACGCTGGAAAGCACGGCCACGGGGGTGCGTTCTAGGTTAGGGTTCTTAATTTTGTAGATTTTCTTTGCTGGGCGAGGGTTTTTGGGGTCGGACTGGTGGTGGCAAGTCGACGGGGCAGCGGGTGCTGCGGCGACGGGGACGGGGACGCTGGAATGGTGGTGGTTTGGTTGTGTCGGGTTTGGCCGTTGGTGAGGGCTGCGACCAAGGTGATGGTGAGGAAGATGGTGGTGGCAACGGGTTTGGTGTCGGGGAGAAGTTGACCGGGAAGTTGCGTCGGTTGGCAGGAGTAGCAGGATTGATGGTCGGGTTACGGCAGCTTCTGCCTCGTGGCGCTGCTGCTATGCGCCAAGGCGAAGGAGTCAGGCGAATGGTCGGGCTGCTAGCCAGGAAACTAGGTTTTAGGGTTTTGATTGTATCGAGTCGGGTTCTGTCCTGCGAGACACGGATTTGGATGGACTATTTGCCATGAAATATAAAAGAACAGAACAATTATCGGAGGACCGGACTTTTACTTCACGTTACAAACTCGCTTGTACAAAGAAATTCTAGGGATGAAAACCTAGGTACAGCAGTCTAAGTATAATTGTTTATTTTAGATTCTGGGGGATGATGATAGAGGCTCGGGAAGGCGACGGCAGCCCTGCCTTACTCCTTGGACGATCGGTATGCAGCCTTGGCTCCTGTGAAGAGATGGTTGGCGTTGATGAAGAAATGCTCTTCTTGCTCTCCCTCTATTACTCTTCTGGCTTCTCTCTCTCTGTGTATTTTCTCTCTGATTATTGGGGGAGTCTTTCTGTATATCTCGTAAGGGAATGGCACCTTGCTTATTTATAGGAGCGGGGGCATTATTAGGGTTTGGATGATTACCCATTCTCAAAGTGGCGGCGGCCTGATGTTTAATCAATCTGGACCATTAGTTTTAAGCATGAAGGATCTGGGCCATAAATGGGAATAGTATTAAATCCTGTAAATGATTAATGCTGATTGCTTTAAATCTTCATGATTGGTTGCATCAAGCTTGGATCTCTCACCACGTGTCCCATTGGCTTGATCACGAATGATATGCCCAAATCTTATTAATTATGAGGATAACGTCAAATATGGTTATTGGGATCTGGTAAATCTCTGATTGATTTAAAACCATGCGTCCAATAATCCAGCTGTCAAGTCAAGGCGGCAATTGAATCTCTGCCACGTGTCTTAATGGTGGACCCTGCCAGAGCCGCATGATATCCATGAACCATATGAGACAGCGTCTTAATGAGCCATATGGGATGGCTTCTTGGTGAGTCTCATAGGTATAGTATTTACGAGCCGCATGGGATGGCTTCTTGGTGAGCCACAGGAAGATGATTCCTGCCAGCCGCATGAAGCTTGTTCTTCAATTGAGCCGCATGGGAACAGCCACGTGGCAATCTTGGATCGTGTTAGAGATTTTCTTCTGTTCCCGAAGAGTCTGTCATTACGACAGAACCATCATGGTACTTTATGTCAAAGCACCGTCAGCTGTCAAATCAGGTCAGAGCATTAAGCATTAAATAAGGCCATTACTTGACGGCCAGCTGGGTGAAGGGATCCCACGGGGACACATGTTGTTGATCGAGCCGCATATCTCGGTTGGTCGTTTATGAGCCGCATATACTCTCGAGCCGCATGAGGCTGGGGGACTCTTTGAACCACATGGGACTGTCCCTATGTAAGCCGTATGGATTCTTCTGCTCCGAGCCGCATGAGACTGATAGTCTCTTTGAACCGCATGGGACTGCCCCTGTATGAGCCGCATGGAGTTCTCCTGTTCTGAGCCGCATAGAGCATCATTCTGATATTTTCCATGCTTTTACAGGACCCCCTTCAAAGTTTTCAATTTGTAAAATTGAAATACTTTGAATAAGAACCATGGCCTTTGCTAACCGCATAGATGGTTCAGCCGCATGGATTTATCTGACCGCATGAGCTGTTAGGTCGCATAGACTTTTTGCCACGTATCCCAACCACGTGGGCAAATCTTCTGCATTAAATGCCCTTGATTCATTTTTTGAATTAATGCCGCCTTTTTGGGGGAGGATCCCAAGGGTCAGTTTTGCTTTGACCGAAGTGTTTTGCCTTTATTCTTTTAGGCGGTGCGTGGATCGAGGCATTTGTTGATTTACGAGCCTCCTTCGCCTATAAATAGGAGTAATTTATTTTTTGAGGGTTTCTTTACCTTCTCTCTTTGCTCGAACTCCTTGTTGCTGACTTCCTCTTCGTCTTCTCTCATCAACGATCGGCAATGGCTCCCAAGAAGACTATCGCTGCTACGGGCAAGAAGGCCGTGTCGTCTTCTGCGGCAGCGAAGGGAAAGAAGGTCGCGTCTTCATCGACTGCGGCGGCGAACGTGGCGGCTCCTCCGCCGGCTGATGTGCCTATTTTTCACTCCGATGTTCACCCGCCTATTACTGGTAGGACCATCAACATAAACTGTCATGGCTACGCCGTATATCTTATGCGCGAGCCTATATTTCCAAGTATGCTGCGTGTCCAACTCATGTTCGAGCCGCATGGGATATGACCCAGGCCTGAGCCGCATGAAAGTTGTTGTTTGCAGCCGCATAACTACTTCATCATCAGGGCCGCATAAGCTCATCTGGACTTGGACCGCATGAGCACTTTCAAACTGAGCCGCATAAGCCTATTTCAAACTGGACCGCATAAGATCATTTGAACTAGACCGCATAAGCTCATCCATTCTAAACCGCATAAGCCTATTTCAAGCCGAACCATATAAGCTTATTCGAATTGGACCGTATGGGCTCATCCGAACTGAACCGCATATGCTCCTTTCGAACCGAACCGTATGAGCTCATTCGAACTGAACCGCATGAGCTCTTTCAAACTGAGCCGCATAAGCTCATTCGAACTGAACCGCATGAGCTCTTTCAAACTGAGTCGCATGAGACTATGCTGAGCTAAGCCGCATAAGCATCACGTAGTTTGTGTTTCGGCTATCTTTTTGACCTTGTTTCTTTTGTCTTTCTTCAGTGAATCTGCCAGTAAATCCTGCCGGGGCACTTCTGGTTGGCTTGAATCAGTTTGCCATGGATGTGCGACGGGACGATTTAGTTCGTCAAGTGTTCGAGCAGCTCCTTATTAATGAACCTTTGGAGCGACTAAATGCTATCAGGGTCCAATCTTTCCAATTCCTTAGTGACATAATGAGTTTCGGGAAGCCTAATGGGAAGCATCTGAGACCGGTCTTCCTCTTTGGGGATGCATTGATCATAGAAAACTCACGAGTGCTGGATGTTTCCGAGAGTTGGGATTTTAGTCTGGACGGGATGCCGATTCACATCCCCATTATGAAGCGTCATTTTCCTTTTGCGTGGTTCAACATGATCGTTTTGGACAGGCAGATGCCAGACCCCCTCACTCCAACCAGATCGGAGATGTTTGTTGGTAACATCCGTTACAACAAAACTACTGGGTCAGTGCGCGCGGTCAAGGATCCGGCCAGTCGATCTGTGACGGGGTTAGCTCCGGGTACCTTTATCAACACACCCGGTCCTAACTTCTCATTCTCTTAGGCTGATATCTTTCTGAGCCAGCTTGCTCGCAAAGGATCCTATCCTGTTGGCAGATTGGTGCTGCCGAGCTGGTTACACCCCATTCCTCCGTGGGCTAACCTGACCTCATGGGTTCTGCAGAACTATGGGGAATTTTTGCGAGAAGTCAATCTTTATGATGCTATCCGGGGTACCAGCCACGGATTGCCCGTTAATAAGCCGTTATTCATGGCCCTTCTGGAGATGTATAATCATTGGACAGGAACTTTCTTCACACCTGTAGGGGAGTTGGGGCTCGCTCTTCATGAGATGTATGCTGTCTCCAAGCTCCCCTGGGAAGACAAACCCTTCGAAGCGTACACTCCGACGAATAAGGAGTTCCAGGATTTGGATCGATAAATCCCAAGCTTTGTCACTGTGTATCAAGAACTGTTGTGTCATCATAGCACCTGTCACCGAACGGCTATCCAGAAAAATGATAGCTCGGAAGAAGATGCTTTCCATACCAACTCTTGGGTCTCATATCTCTTCAAATTCAGTGCTGCTGGCCGAGTTACTTCCCGAGATCGTCAAACCCCTAGGGAAGTAGAAGACTTGGTGTCGACTGCTAGGAGGTCGAAGTCTAAGGGTGACAAATTTGGGAGCCAGATTGACTCCTTCAGCTATTTTTATTATAGTACTCGGCGGCTGTCAGAGAAGGCACTCTTGGCAGGGTTTTTAATGGTATGGCTACGCAATTGTGTGGTCTCAGGAGGGGCAGGTGCTATTGAGAGGATCGGCCGTCACTTTATTCTTTCCGCCGTGAAGTTGGCCTTCGGGGTCAGGCTGGCTCTTCTTTTCGCTATGGTGTGCAGCATTCATCATGGTCTCCGTGCCTTCTCGTCCAAGGTCATCGCTCGTGACGTAGCGATGGACTTTAAATGTATAGAGCTGCCTTATCATTACTTGTTGGGATGGCTGCTATTGCATTATCGGTCTTCGATGAGGCCTGGGACGGGAGACGGCGTTACGGACGATGACGCTTTTCTTTTCAGATACCGTCATCAGCCTTGGGAATATAGTACCATGCCGGTGTGTCGGAGGATGCTGGCGAGGGCGGACGAATATGATTTCTTCGTGTCCGTTCCCCGTTTTACCGACCAGGAAGTGAGGAATGTCCATGTTGATGGCGTTGGATCACCTCATTTCTTACCTGAGAAGATGCGTTTCTGGTTGCGTAACATTCGCCCGGCGTATTTAGTTTATCGCAATCGCAATACTGTGTACCTGGAGCCCTACTTGCCCAGTAGGTTTGCCCGTCAATTTGGGTACAGTCAACTATTCCTTAGGCGTCCTAGTTCCTGCCTGGGATTTGAGGGTAGCATTCTCGATGGTATTAGAGCGTGGAGCTACTATGACACTTGTCATACTCGAACTAGCTTCTCGGTTCCTGCAACAAATGTGATAGGGGAAATCTTGCATATGGCGGCCTTATATCATGTTACGGCGAATCAGCCTCCTCTCGATTTTGACCCGAGGACTAGCTTCATCGTGGGCACCCGTCTGACGGAGAAGGCTACGGTGTTGAGGGCAAAGAAGAAAGGGGCGAATAGAGTTCCTACGCCCGATTTCGAGTCCTTTGACACAATTGAGGAAGACAACGAGCTGGACGACGAGGACTCTCTCTCTTCTGGTGGCGAAGCAGAGGCGGGTCAACCGTCCATCATGGCAGATGAGATGATGACGGATCAGCCGTCGGTCGCATTAGATGAGGCTGTAGATCAGTTGCCACCTATATCGGAGGTAGCGTGGGTAGAACTACCGCCTGTCGTACCTGGTCCCTCACGTAAGCGAGGCAGGTGTGAGTCTACTGGCGGAGGAGTAGCTTTTTCTGTGAAGAGAGCTGCGGTCGGACCTCGTAGGCTACTTATTACGGAGAAGGGTGAGGATGCAGACGATGTTCCGGAGGTAAGACCAAGTCGGAGCTATCTCTTTGTTGGGGTTTTCTTTTCTCTTGGAGATATGACCTGACCATTTTTTCTTTGTAGGCGTCTCACGAATCAGGCTCTCTTGAACCGTCTGCTGCCCTTGGAGTTGATCCGACCCTTGCTGCTTTGATTAGCGATATGTGTGCCGCGGTCCTTTCTGTGGGGGCTTTTTCAACGGCGGCTAGGAGCTCCCAGGTTGCTGAGGCCTCAGTCCGGGATGACGAAGGTTCCCTCGGGCCTGTTTCCGAGGTTGCTGAACTTCCGCAAGGTGACGCCGATCTCGTTGCATCCCCTCCCGAGAGTGCAGTGGCGGAGGAGCCTATTATCCCTGACTTGGGGACTGTTGGTAAAGAGGCTGCGGTGGCTGTAGGCGAACCTCAGCCTCCATACTCCTCTACTGGTAAGATAAGCCAAATATTGACTAGTGAGGGGGCTTATTTGCTCTATCAACATATCCTCTGGGTCAAATCGATTCATGGTTGTCTTGGCCCTACAGGTCCTGACCCTTTACTTTCCACCGCGGATGTTCTTGGAAAAGGCTCGGCCCGCCGCGATCTGGGAGAAGGTAGCGTTTCCTTTCCTTCGCCGTCCCATGTCGAGGGGCCATCTGCCAGCTCCGGACAGTTGGAATGGAGCTGGCGATGGTCTCCGCCTCATCCACTGCCGATTATACGGCTCCGGAGATTGACCTCTCGACCCTACCGAGCATCCAAGTTCTACGGGCTGCTGAAGAGGAGTTGGCCGCTGTTCATACATCCTTCCGTGTGGAGTTTTTTTCTCTTGTGGTAGGACCGACGGATTCTGTTGCGTCTTCTTCAGCGTTGCCGGCTACACTCCCGTTGACACCGGCTTCTTCGGAGGCTCTAGACGAGGTGACGCAGGATGTGGTTGACAGCTTCTATCGCCACTTAAAGAGGGGTGTAGATGCTGCTGTAGAACGGGGGACCCCTTTTACTCTATTTTTGCGGTGCGCTCGGGGCCAGGTTGTAACTTTGAAGTCTTTTTCTGGCGGGGTGGGGTTGGCTGCACTCCTGGAGCCTAAGTTAGCAGAGGCTGATCAGCTTGTGACTCAATTGCTGGCGATACGGCAGGCGGGCTTTCCTGCTGTGATTGATCGGGAGCGGGGCTTCCTCATTGCTGCTCGGGATAGGATCAAGCTCGCTCGAGACACTGCCAGGCCAGTTGTGCAGGGGGACCTTGACAAGTTCTCCGCTTCGTATGATAGGCTAGGTCGTCGAAGTTAGGTTTGTCGGGCTCGGGAAGAGTCTGCTTCTTGTGGAATCGCTGACACGAATGAGCGGATTCTCGCACTCCAGAGGGAGTTGACCTTCTTAGAGTTAGAGCTGGAGGCTGTTCGTGCGGAACAGGAGTCAATCGCTCGGAAGGCCGAGTTTTCCGATCTTCTGTCAACCTGGAGCGGGCCTTTAAGAGGTTCGAGGATAACTGGCAAGCCCATGCTCAGCTGGAGGACGAGGCGGTGCTGACTCGAGAGGCGGAGCGTCGAGCTACCCAGAGGTTTGAGCGGTCGGTTGCTTTGCTGACGGACCGTCTCAGGGCGTTATGTGTCCCGGAGCAGTGATCAGCTTTCTGTTTTTCTTTTGCTGTTTTTCTTTTTCGTCTTTTTATTTTGATTTTGTAAAGGATGTGATCCTAAAATGATGTAGCCCTTTAAATTTTGAATGAATGAGCATGTTTCAACTCATCTTCTCTTTCTTGTACTTGCGGTGTTCGTGGAACCGGACTTGCTGGGAGATTATTTGTGGACCTGTTACCCTAGGCGTACCTTGGTTTTAGGTACGGATAGCAAGTTTGGTCAGGATATCCGGAACAGCCATGGCAAAGTGGTCATGGGTGCTCTCGGTATTGGAAAAAAGAATGCCGTAGAGCAGCTGGCTCCCGGGGCATTGTGAGATGGTGGATTTATGCTAAGAAGCTTAGCAAGGGATATTTGTGGACCTATTATCCTTGGCGTACCCTGGTTCAGGATACGGATAATGGGATGAAAGGAAACCGACATATTTGCTCAGAGGTTATGAGGATATGGCAAGCATGAGGGTTTTACCGTGGAATCTTCCTGTTCAGAGGTAACGAGGACATGGCAGGGGAGACTTTACGGAAGATATTCATGGTCAACAGCGGACATTTGTGGTCAACAGAGGACATTTGAGGTCAACAGAGGACATTTGTGGTCAACAGAGGACGTTTGTGGTCAACAGAGGACATTTGTGGACCTATTATCCTTGTCGTACTCCGGTTGTGGGTACAGATAATAGGTTGAAAGGGAACCGACATACTTACTCAGAGGTAATGGGGACGTGGCAAGCATGAAGGTTTCTTCGACGGAGCCTTCCCACTCAGAGGTAATGAGGACATGGCAGGAGTGGGCTCAATGGGTACATATAACGACTCAGAGGTAGGAGAACGTGGAAGTTCTATGCGAGGGGGCAGTTTGTTTTTGGTGGAAGTGAGAACGACCTAGAGGTAATGAGGACATGGCCGTTTCAGAAATTTATGGATCGATTACCCTTTTTGTGCACTGGGAGCACGGGTAGTGGATCATGAGGGAGGATCTCTTCCAGGAAGAAAGTTCAGAGGTATAATCATACATGACTTACTATCTGAAAGAGTGACCGGAATATGAGTTCAGAGGTACCAGCGGGTACATAACTCGATAATTTAGAATATTGAGAAAGTGTGAGTTCAGCGGCACCAGCGGGTACATGACTCGATAATCTGAAATGTTGTGGATGTGAGTTCAGCGGTACCAGCAGGTACATGACTCGATGATCTGGAGAGAATATTGTTTAGACATAATATTTCTTCAGGAACTTGCCGTTGACGGGCAACATGAGCAAGTCTCCGTTTTGTTTTGCGAGGCGGTAACCACCGTTGAATACCGCCTCAATGATGAATGGGCCTTCCCACTTTGGCTGGAATTTGCCGGCGGTCTTGTGAGTCATGATCATCGGCCTCTGTACTGCCAGAACGAGATCGCCCACCTGGAATGTTCTGATTTTGACCTTCTTGTTGAAGGCTCCAGAGATGCGTGCTTGGTATAGCTCAATTCATTACTGAGCCAAGAGGCACTTTTCATCTAGTGCCTCCAATTCCTGTAGCCGGCGATGGTGGTTTCCGTCTGTCGTCAATTGATGTGTGAGGGCGACGCGTAGTGAGGGGATCTGAGTCTCCAATAGAAGGACTGCCTCACTCCCGTACACCAGGGAGAATGGTGTATTTTCGGTGGCTGTTCGAACTGTGGTGTGATAAGCCCATAAGCATTCGTCGAGCTTCTCGTTCCAGTCGCGTTTGTTGGAGGAGACAAACTTCTTGAGGAGTTTGATGATTGTTTTGTTGAATGCCTCTGCCAACCCATTCGCTGCCGGGTTGTACGGTGTCGAAGCGATATTCTGAATACGGTGCTTATCGCAAAACCGATAGAATGTGTGGCTTGCAAACTGCGAACCATTATCATGGATGATCCTTCGGGGCAGTCCAAAGCGGTAGATGACGTGATGCTTAAGTAAGCTGATCACGTTTGGAGTCTTAACTTCTGCGAGTGGGACAGCTTCCGCCCATTTGGAGAAGTAATCAGTGATCGCAAGTATGAAGCGATGTCCTCGGGAGGAAGGTGGGGTGATTGGACCAATGATATCTATTTCCCATCCTCGAATGGCCAGGGCGCCACTATCGGATGTAGAAACTCGGATGGTTGGTGAATGAAGTCCGCGTGGACTTGGCAGGCTTTGCATTTTCTAGTATAATCTATCGTATCTGCCACCATTGTGGGCCAATAGTAGCCCATTCGACGAAGGCGGTCTTGCAGTTTTGGGCTGGGCTGGTGGGTCCCGCAGACACCGTCATGAGCTTCTCGTACGGCTTCTTTGGCTTCTGTATTTGACAGACACCGAAGCAGTAGTCCGTCGTAGGAGCGGCGATACAGCATTTTTGTCTTTGTATCGTAGAAGAATCTGAGAGAACGCCATCTGATGGAAGTGGCTTCCTTTGGGTTCTCGGGCAGGATGTCGTAGACGACGAAGACGATGAATGGTTGTCTCCAATCTGGGGCATTATCGACCGTCTTTGTGGAATAATTCGCCACGAATTGCACATTAATCTTGGGACAGACCAGTTCGTGGCTTATCACATCCACTGATTGGCGATCATGATTCGGAACTGCTAGGGAAGCGGCAAGACCAGCTAAGACATCAGCTTCGATATTCGGAGTCTGGGGACATGTTCAATGAAGAATCCCTCGAACGACGAGATGATATCAATCGCTATTTGGTGATAAGGGATCATGTCTTCGTGGCGGACCTCATATGAGCCCCGTATCTGATTGACGATTAGTTGGGAATCGCCGTATGCTTCAAGGTATTCTACCCCCAGCTCTCTTGCAATTTGGAGCCCAATGACCAGAGCATTGTATTCGGCCACATTGTTAGAGAAGGGATCTGTGAGGGACTAAGCGCGGTTAATCACCAATCCGGAAGGGGAGATCAGCACTACCCCGACTCCGACGACTATATTGCCCTTAGGTCCGGTCCTCGAAGCACCGTCGAAGAACATTCGCCATATAGCCTCGTGAGAGGTTGCATACGAGTCGGCGACCTCATCTGGGATCTCTTCATATATTCTGGAGGATTCCGAGCCTGGGTGGGCTGCTAAGAAGTCTGCCAGGGCTTGACCTTTGACTGCCTTTTGGGGGACGAAGCTCATATGATAAGGGGACAGCAATATTGCCCATGTAGCGACTCGAGAGCTGAGTGCCCCTGGTTTAGTCATAAGGACCCTGAGAGGGTTGACTCGTGAGATCACATGTATCGTTTGTCCGGTGACGTAATGTCACATTTCTGAATGGCGAACACCAGGGCGAGGCATTCCTTCTCCACAGTATAGGTGTTCTGGCCCAATCATCATTCGGCTGAGGTAATATATGGCTTGCTCATAGCCTGCATCATTGTTTTGTGCCAGCAGAGCCCCAAGGGAGTGTTCTATTGCTCGTACATAGAGCAGGAATGGTTTCCCAGGAACCGGGGCCACCAAAACTGGAGGATTTGACAAATATTCTTTGATGCTGTCGAAAGCACGCTGACATTCCTCGTCCCATACGAATGAGACTCCTTTCTTCATGAGGTGCATAAACGATCGACATCGCCCGAAGAGGTTAGAAATGAACCTCCTGATGTAAGCTAGCCTCCCTTGGAGGCCTCTGAGTTCGCAGAGATTTCTCGAGGGGCCCATCTCCATAATTGCTTTTGTCTTCTCAGGGTCTACGTGGATACCTTGTGCTATGATGATGAAGCCCAAGAACTTCCTGCTTGATACGCCCAGAAAGGACTTCGTAGGGTTCATTTTCAAATTGTGTGCTCGCATTAGGTCGAATACCGTCCTTAGATCCTGCAGATGGTCTCCCTTGCAGCGACTCTTAACGGCTATATCGTCAATATAGCACTCCACTGTCTTACGTAAGTGGTCTCTGAAGATGATGCTCATGGCTCTTTGATATGTGGTGCCAGTATTCTTTAAACCGAAAGGCATGACTGTGTAGCAGTACGTGCCAATTGGTATTCGGAATGATGTATGCTTTTCGTCATCAGGAGACATTTTGATTTGGTTGTACCCCGAGAAGCCATCCATGAATGACATACATTCGAAGCCACAGGTATTGTCGATCATGATGTCTGTGATAGGAAGAGGGAATTCATCTTTGGGACATGCCTCGTTCAGATTGCGGAAGTCGATGCAGATTTGAATCTTCCCATTCTTCTTGAGGACGGGTACTATATTGGCGACCCAATCGGGATGTTGTTCCTCCCGAATGAAACTGCTGGCTATCAGTTTGTTGACTTCGGCTTCGATCGCGTCCATGATGCCTGGGCGGAAGCGTCGCTGCTTGACTGGCTTCGCATCTGGCCGAATGTTGAGTTTGTAAAGAGCAATGTCGGGATTTTACCCTGGCATGTCTTCATAGCTCCATGCGAACACATCAATGTATTCTCTGACAAGTTCTAGCAGCGAATCCTGCTCTTCGTCTGTTAGGCTTTTACTGACGAAGATCGGTTTTGGAGAAGATTCGCTGCCGAGATCCACTTGTATGACCTCATCTTCAGTAGGAGGTTCTTTTTGTTCGAACTGCTTTTCCTATTGTACGTCCAATTGCTGGGCCCACGGCTCTAGCTCGAGGATTTCGGGGATGTCTTCGTCTTCTTCGTAAGCGTCGGCGAATTCCATGTTGACTGTCATGACTTGTCTGAACACATCTCTGATGCTGGTATCCGAGTCAGAAGTTGGTGACCCGGTTGAATGTGACTGCCAATCGCATTCTTCATCTGAACTCTCAGGGGTCGTGGTAGGTGTTACATACCCTAACCTGCATCAAGTTTTGTTATAGCCCGTGGTTTGCCCGTCGGGACTGGTGGCTTCAAAGGTAATCGTCGTCCAGTGCCATAGTTCAAACCTGGCATCGTCTCCAGATCATACCCATGTTTCTGCATGAGATATTTGGATTGGGGACTATAAAGATACAGAGGCAGTCTTTCGGCATCTGACCCGAGGTCGGCTTCCTCTATAGTGAAGGGATGCGGGTTATTCGTCCGGCCGAAGATGATCGGATGATCCCCTCCCTCGATTATTCGGTAAGCGTCCTCTACTGGAGTAAGCTGGATCGCGGTATACACATTTGTCACTTGTGTGTGTAGGTGAGTGCCTATACCGTGTTCCATGGCATACATTGTACATAGCTTATTAAGCTCGGTGTAGTTCAAAGATAACCCTTTATTGATATAGTAAGGTATCTTTTCTAGGGGGATTACATCATCAGTGGAGGGAACATCAGTGTGGGCAGCCACATACTTGGCTAACTCTGGTTCCTCTTCGGCTACCCCTTGTGTGTGAATGAAGACTGAGAGGACGTCCTGGGAAGCTTGATTGTCAGTGGTTCAGTTGATGGAGTAGAGCGTGGAGTTGTTGGCAGACTAGCGACCCCCAGTTTGGCACTTGACGTGGAGCGAGGAGTGGCTGGTTCGCTAGAAGTGTCAGACCCTGCATCGGGGTGACGACCCTTCTTGGGAAGGCTTATCGTCAGTGGTTTGTCGGAGGGGCTGAGCTTCTCCATTTGAGGCTGACCGACTCTCGGCAGTCTGATTGTTAGTGGCCCTGTTGAGGATCCCAGAACTTGGCAGGACCTTGGCAGCCGGATTATCATCTGCTCCTCCTGCGCCGAGAGGCTGATCGTGTCCTTCCGCAGAGTGGCAGTAAGGGGTGCGGACCTGTCCTGTTTGCGAGCTTGGAGGTGGATTGTCAGAGGCTCTTCTGATCCTGTGGCCGTTTCGGTACCAGCTTTTCATTTCCTTCATCGAGGTGCCTCTTCGACTTTCGTATAGGCAGGAGTCCGAGTAGTAAGATTCGACCCCTTTGAAGGGATCGATGTCAGCAAATTCCGTCTTCACGAAGCCGTATTTGTTGACATATTTGAAGCACTGGTGTAGCATGGAAGGCACTATCATGTAATCGTGTATCCATGGGCGCCCCAAGAGGATGTTGTAAGAAGTGTCTACATCTATGACGTAGCAGGTGACTTCGGATTGGAGGTCGCCAATTTGATACTTCAGACAAATCTTCCCAATAGGGTAGCTCCTGCCCGAATTGAAACCGCTGATGGCGGTGCTTGTAGGTGTCAGGCATGCATTGGAATACGGAGATGATGTAGCAGACCCTTCGGATGATGCTTATGGAAGAGCCAGGATCAATGTGCATCCGGTCCACCTTCACGTCGCCGATGTATCCCGTGTAGTATAGCGGGCGATCGTGTAGGTTGGTTTTGATGAGCATGTCCTGCGGAGTGAAGACGATGTTGGCATTGCTCCCGTGCAGGCACTGTCTTAGAGATCCACTGGTGAGTCCTCCCCGGCGAGGTTAGATTGAGCCAGATAGACATTGGCATTTTGGAGTGCTTTGCTTAATGCAATACGAACGTCCTTGGAGAGCCTTAGGAGTTCGTACAGTGAAAACTTGGCCGGTATGTTAGCCAATTCTGCTAAGATGTCAAAGTTGTAGGGCCTCTCTAGCCCTTGGGCTGCCTTTTGTCGGAGGGATTTGTCGAAGCGAGTCTTCCTCGGCCTAGGCTTGTCGGTCCTCGAAGGCTGAGCCGGTCCCGGAGCATCAGTTGTAGTGGGTTGATGATTTTCAGCTGGATTGTCAACCACAGGTTGGGATTGTGCTCCGGACCGCGTGACGACGGCTGTAGCTTCCTCGTTGTCTGCCGAGATTGTGTGGCAGGTCCTGACTTTTCCACTTTTCTTTTTGTCGGTGAAAGATGGCGTGGGCCGAGTCACTTCTGATACTAAGTCTGGATGGATCCACATGACCTCCCCGTGATGTGGTGAGGGGTACTAGACCGGCAGCCTGATCTCGGGAGGTGGAAGATTGGTAATATCTATTGTCGCTAGAGGGACGGGGACCACCCCGTCTTGAGTCTCCGTCGGAGGGAAGCTGCCGAATTGTACGAACACCATATTGGCCGCCACGGTTACCTCTTCGAAATCGATGGCCAAAGCGTTCGAATCGATGAGGTTCTGGATGTACCGTTTCAGCTGGTAGCAATCGTGTGTAGCATGATGGACATAGCGATGATAATGGCAGTACTTTGATTCTCTATCTCTGCGGCCGCGGTTCCCATCTTGGTGGAGGAAGCTGAATTCTGTCCTCTTGTATGAGCATGTCCAAGATGGGCTTGACGTGACCGTCTTCGAAGGAGTAAGTGATTTGCGGCCATTGTTTGTCTGTTGGCTTCGGCTCAGGTTTTCGTGCTGTATCGGCCACCATAGCCTGCTTTCCCTTGCTGTCCCGATTGTTGGAGGGGCTACCCCCATTATCGTTGTTGGGATGCTTGCCCTTGTTTTCTCCTTCCGAGATGTGCAATCCCAGTTGGCGAACCTTCTTCAGTCGTTCTTCGGTGCTTGTGGCGCTAATGATGAACGTCTTCCAATCTTTGAATTGACTTTCGCCCATCCAGAGACTGATCGTTTGAAGCAACCTCTTTTGGCAAATTTCAATCAAAGAGGAATCTGGATTTCCGAGGGTAGCTTCATGGCGGTTTGGCGGAACCGCTCAATGTAGTTCCTTGTCAACTCCTTCTCCCCTTGGACGACGTCCATGAGAGTGGACATGGTGACGTCCTGTCCTACTTCGTAGAATCTCTCCAAGAAGGCACTTAAAGCCGGCGAAAGAGTGGATGCAGTTGTCCGGCAGATTGCGATACCAGTCGAAAGTGACTCCTTCCAATGCCCCAATGAATAATCGCGTGAGGATAGCATCATCATGGGGGATGGTCGGTGGTGACCTCGAAGTAAGTGATGTACTGACTTGCTGAGGTCTTGCCATCATACGGGTTGATATTGAACGACTTATATCTTGGTGGGAATGGAACATCCCTCCATTCGGCAGGGTATGGTTGCCGTATTCTGAGGTCTTGAGCATTTTCTCTGGCATGGAACATGGCTCGGAGCTCTTGGACCTCTCTTCTTACTTCTCGGGCCTCATCTGTTGCGGTAGGCTGTTATTTCGGGAGATTATTGCCCGGGTTTGGTGCCGCTGAATTCGAGTCCGCATTGACCGTGGGACCCGTGCTTGTTTGGCCAGGTGTTCCTCCTTGCAGAGTTGGAAGAGCGGCTTTGATTTCATCCACAGACTTGACCAAGGCCTACAGTATAGCCTCCAAAGTCGATGCGTTGGCGATCGCTGGAACCACCTTGATTACTGTCCGTCATGAACACCGTCTTTACGTGAGGCGTGATAGAAGGAACGGTGGAGGATGTGCCCTCTGAATCATACCCATATACCGAGAAGTCATCGATAGGTGGGAATGTTCTCTTCGGGCTCGACTCGGAGGAAACGGTATCCCCAGCCTCAGAGCTTGCTTCGTCTTGAGAGTCATGGATGTTTGGGGACATCAACGTCTGTTGTACCTGATGGGGGAGTTGTTTCCCCGGGCTCGACTCCTTGAAACATCGGATTGTTGTGGATGTTCGGAGGAGTGCTACCTCCAGTTCCCGCGACCCCCAGCGATGTAGATGATGAATTTCCCATTGCAGCAGATTTCGTCTTTGAACGGGTGTGTTGGAAATACTCCGGTGGAGGACAGCCGTTTAGACGACAGTTTCTTAGCTGTAGTGGTTGATATTTTGGGGCTGGAGATGCTTGTCTTCTTCCTTCTCCCCTCGACAGAGTTTTTTTGAGTAGAATTGCAGGAGACAACAGGAGGTGCTTCGTCCTCTGAGCTCGGATGCTGTAGTCTTTGGAAGACTGACGGCCGATCTTCCGTTGCTGCAGCATTGTTGCAACAGCAGTTGACGATGATTTGGGTGCAGTATGTCCAAGCAAGGACTCTTTGCGAGCCGAGGCTCCTTCTCTTTCCTTGCGCTTGTGGAGGATCGCCTCACGCAGGTCAGAGGAACCACTTTGTCCTTTTGCCGCCAGCGGCTGGACTCGAGCGGTTCCATACAACTTCCTATCAGAGGCCCGTGTGATCGTCAACGGGACGCCCCGATAGTCAGAGGTTGGGACAGCTGACTGGGCTTGATGAGCCCGCGCTGCCCTAGACTTCTTCTTTTTAGCACTTGCGGGTGCGTAATAGAAAGAGTCTAAGTTGAACGCAGAGTCTGGCTTATCATCCAAAAACCATCAGGGTTAGGACCGCATGAGAGACAGTCGAAGACTGATTGAGAGGAGCGTGGAACAGACGCTATGCGGCTAGGATTGGAAACCGTACAGGCTATCTGCTGCGGATGTCCTTAGCTGCCGGATGAGATGCTTTGGTGCGATTAGTAGGAGTCACGATCGTGCAGGCTGGCCGCATGCGGTTGGCAATTGTGGCTGCATGGGTTTTCTGCCAGCGATTGACTTCAGTGACCGTATAAGCTTCATCCGTGCGGTTGGCAACTGTAGCCGCATAAGCTATGCGGCTGACAGATGTGACCGCATGAGTCTTCTTCATGCGGCTAGCGGATGTGGCCGCATGAGCTTTTTCCATGCGGCTAGCACCCTTATGCGGCTCGGATCGCGTAGGGTTCCTCTTTGCTCCTGCAAGTCCAGCATCATATTGTTTTCTTCTGCCGGACTTGGGGAAAGCAGAGTTGCCTACGGTCTGAAGTAGGGCCGCAGGAGAGTCTTGCTCCCCGTCTTGAACAACAGAGGGTATCTCTGCAAGCGCTTCAGTAGGAACGAAGGATCGGGGTCTCCACTCCTTGCGGGCCTTCTTCGTGCGGGCTCGCTTCTGGACCGGGCCAGCGCTCTTGTCGGAGAGCATTTCTTCGAACGCCTGTTGGTCGAATCGGGCGACCATCTTCTGTTGCGTGGAGCCAAGCTTGGCTGCATCCGATTGCGTCACCAACTCCTCAGCTGTGGAGAAGTTTGTCCCCAGCAGAGTCGCTATCGTGTTTGCCATGAAATATAAAAGAACAGAACAATTATCGGAGGACCGGACTTTTACTTCACGTTACAAACTCGCTTGTACAAAGAAAGCCTAGGACGAAAACCTAGGTACAACAGTCTAAGTATAATTGTTTATTTTAGATTCTGGGGGGTGACGATAGAGGCTCGGGAAGGCGACGGCATCCCTGCCTTACTCCTTGGACGATCGGTATGCAGCCTTGGCTCCTGTGAAGAGATGGTCGGCGTTGATGAAGAAATTCTCTTCTTGCTCTCCCTCTATTACTCCTCTGGCTTCTCTCTCTCTCTGTGTATTTTCTCTCTGATTATTGGGGGAGTCTCTCTGTATATCTCGCAAGGGAATGGCACCTTGCTTATTTATAGGAGTGGGGGCATCATTATGGTTTGGATGATTACCCATTCTCAAAGTGGCGGCGGCCTGATGTTTAATCAATCTGGACCATTAGTTTTAAGCGTGAAGGATCTGGGCCATAAATGGGGATACTATTGAATCCTGTGAATGATTAATGATGATTGCTTTAAATCTTCATGATTGGTTGCGTCAAGCTTGGATCTCTCACCACGTGTCCCATTGGCTTGATCACGAATGATATGCCCTGATCTTATTAATTATGAGGATAACGTCAAATATGGTTATTGGGATCTGGTAAATCTCTGATTGATTTAAAACCACGCGTCCCATAATCCAGCTGTCAAGTCATGGGGGCAATTGAATCTCTGCCACGTGTCTTAATGGTGGACCCTGCCAGAGCCGCATGATATCCATGAACCGCATGAGACAGCGTCTCAGTGAGCCGTATGGGATGGCTTCTTGGTGAGCCGCATAGGTATAGTACTTGCGAGCCGCATGGGATATCTTCTTGGTGAGCCACAGGAAGATGATTCCTGCCAGCCGCATGAAGCTTGTTCTTCAATTGAGCCCATGGGAACAGCCACGTGGCAGTCTTGGATCGTGTCAGAGATTTTCTCCTGTTCCCGAAGAGTCTGTCATTACGACAGAACCATCATGGCACTTTATGTCAAAGCGCCGTCAACTGTCAAATCAGGTCTGAGCATTAAGCATTAAATAAGGCCATTACTTGATGGCCAGCTGGGTGAAGGGATCCTACGGGGACACGTGGTGTTGATCGAGCTGCATATCTCGGTTGGTCGTTTGTGAGCCGCATATACTCCCGAGCCGCATGAGGCTGGGGGACTCTTTGAAACCGCATGGGACTGTGCCTATGTAAGCCGCATGGATTCTTCTACTCCGTGCCGCATGAGACTGAGAGTCTCTTTAAACCGCATGGGACTGCCCCTGTATGAGCCGCATGGAGTTCTCCTATTCCGAGCCGCATAGAGCATCATTCTGATATTTTCCATGCTTCTACATGGACGTGTCCGGAGTTGTCGGACACAGAAAAGAGAAATTGTAAATGTAATAGAGAACAATGGAAATGAATATGGACACCGACACGTGCACGTATGAGAGATGGCGCTTGGCTATGGTTTGAGGAATTTGTGAATTGTAGCAATCTAAGGATGAGTACCTGCCTATTTATAGGATGTGGGAATTCCCAATTGGATCGGATTAGGAAAATATTTAAAACCCAAATTAGATAATTCAATCTATTTAATTTAAATCAATTTAAATCCAAATCCAAATACAAACCCAATTTAAATCTAATTAAATTTACATCCTTTAATTTAAAACCAAATGAGATAATTCTAATTCAAATATAGATATTAATTTAATCTATTTAAATAAAACCAAAAATTAAATCAAGATTTAAATGGCCACAATAACTTCCATAAATTTTTTTTCAAAATACCAATAATAATAATTTCAAAAATAATATTTTCAAATATCTTTTTGAACAATAAAAATATTAATATTAATAAATCTCGAAAATTATATTTTTATTTAAAATAGACCAATAAATAATTACGAAATACATGTATGCAAAAATATTCTTTACATAATTACGCTTTTCTAGTAGACAAAATATTATTTTATATTTAATAATTTTTAGAAATGACGTAAGAATAACAAGCTTAGAAATGATAGCAAAACTAATTATTATATTATTTGAAACTATAAAAATAGAACAAAATATTTTTCTAAAATATTTCGCTCGCACATATTCGCACTCGTCGAGCAAATTCGAAAAACGAACTTCCGCACACGACGTACAATACGACTACGTGACGTACAATACAAAATTTTAAATCAGTACTATATTTAATAAAAAAAATTGTAGAAATTTAGGGGTTTTACAAAAAGAATAAAGAAAGATCCATATGGCCAGGGAGCCCCATGCGGCTCATAGAGCTCATGTGCTCAGGGATCCATGCGGCTCAGGGATCCATGCGGCTCGAATAAGTTCCATGCGGCTCAGAGAGGAGCCATGGCCTGCAAACAGCTCTTCCCTTTGTCTTTTACTGCATTAAATGCCTTGACGGCTGACAGCTCTGACACAAAGAAACAATAATGACTCCGTCATAATGGCAGACTCCTAGGAAACGAAGGAAATATCTGACACGATCCCCCGAAATCCAGAAACCTTCATGCGGCCTTGACACGTGGACAGTCGCATGCGGCTCAGGCAGAGACCACCCCATGCGGCTCAGGCCGAAGCCATCCCTTGCGGCTCAGGCCGAAGCTATTCTATGCGGTTCAAGCAGAGGCTACTTCATGCGGCTCATAAGGACTATCTCCATGCAGCTCACGAAGAAGACACCTATCATCACCATGCGGTTCAAATATTCAGGGGTCACTCCCAAGCAGCCTCATCACGTGGCCAGCCTTATGCGGCTCAATGAGGAGCAACCCTCATGCGGTTCAGATTTGGCTCGCGGTTAAGACACGTGGCATGATAATGGGACACGTGGCATCAAATCAACCGAAATCCATCAAACAAATCCCAATAAATATTGGGATCAAATCAGATCATTTGCAATCAAGCAAATCAATGACACGCGGCGAGATCCGAGATTGGCATAACAAATCATGGGATTTATGTCAATCATCATTAATTACCCACAAAGATTTGATGCAATCACATTAATTGCCCAGATCTATCATATTCAAGATAAGCGGCCCAGATTCATTGATCCTTAGCCGCCGACTTCTGAGAATGGACAATCATTACAAAACCCTAATGATGTACACCTACTCTTATAAATAGCAAGGTGCCATTCCCTTACAACACACATGAAGACATATACAGAGAGACATATAGAGAAGTAGAGACTCTTACTTTTGCAAAAAGAAGATACAGAGATCCAGAGAGCCAGAGAAAGAATATACAGAGCTTGCAGGGAGCATTTCTTCAGTAACGCCAAGTAGTTCTTCTACAGAGCCAAGGGTGCACCCGATCGTCCAAGGAGTAAGGCAGAGTTGCCGTCGCTTTCCCGAGCCTCTACCGTCACCCTCCAGAATCTAAAATAAACAATTGTACTTAGATTGCTGTACCTAGGTTTACGTCCCTAGGCTTTCTTTGTACGAGCGAGTTTGTATTGTGAAGTAAAAGTCCAGTCCTCCGATAATTGTTCTGTTCTTTTATATTTCATGACAAACACGATGGCGACTCTGCTGGAGACAAACTTCTCCACGAGAGGATTGGTGACGCAATCGGATGCAGCCAAACTTGGCTCCACGCAACAGAAGATGGTCGTCTATTTCGACCAACAGGCGTTTGAAGAAATGCTCTCTGAGGGAAGCGCTGGCCCGGTCCAGAAGCAGACCCGCACAAAGAAAGCTCGCAGCGAGTGGAGGCCAAAATTATTTGCTCCTCTCCAAGCTCTGGACGGAGTACTCTCTGCTGCCAAGACGGCGAAGGCGACTCTCGCGCGGCCCCACTTCGAGCCATAGAGCACTCTGTTGTCCCCAAGTCCGGCAGAGGAGAGCACTACGATGCTGGACTTGCAGGGGCAAAGAGCGATCCTATGTGCTCCAGGAAGAAATCGAACAAGGGCACTAGCCGCAAGACGAAGACTCATGCGGCCAAGATTGCCAGCCGCATGAATGATGACCATGCGGCCGATACTGGTAACCAAATGCATAATACTCATACGGCCATGATTTCCAGCCGCATGGAGAACACCCATGCGTCCAGGATTTCTAGCCGCATGGACAAGACCTATGCGGCTACGCCGGCCAGATGCATGAAGATTATCGATTCCATCCGCATGACGCCTACTCCACATGGCTCTGTCTTCGACCGCATCTCCTATGGTCTTGATCTCTTGTGCTCCCAAGAAGACATGTCTGATTCTCTCCAGCACCACTTAGACTCTTCCTAGTATGTGCCCTCACGTACTAGAGTGAAGAAGTCTATGGCAGCACGAGCTTGGCAAGCTCGGTCCGCTGATCCGACCTCTGACCATCCGAGCATCCCATACACTGTTATGCGGGCCTCTGATGGAAAGTTGTACAGAACCACTCGAGTCCAGCCCCCGGCGGCAAACGGACAGAGAGGTTCCCAAAAGTCTCCCAAAATCCAGGGAGCAAACATGGTCGATCCAGACCCATCTGACTTGCGTGAGTCCATCCTCCACAAACGCAAGGAAAGTAAAGGTGCATCGGGGTGCAAAGAGTCCTCCCACGGACTTCACTGCACCAAGTCATCGTCAACTGCTGTTGCAATAACGTGACGATACGAGAAGACCGACAGTCCATCTTCCAAAGACTGTGACAACCATGTTCAGAGGATGAGGCACCTCCCGTCGTCTCCTGCAACTCTGCTCAGAAAATCCCCGCCGATGGGAGAGGAAGAAGTCCAATGTTCCCAGCCCGAAGATTTCAACCACCATGACTAAGAGACTACCGTCTAAACGGGTGCGCACCACAGGAGTTTTCCAAGGTACCCGTTCAAAGACAAAATCTGCTACAGTAGGAGATTCATCATCCACACCACTGGGGGTTGTTGGGACTGGGGGTAGCACTCCTCAGAACATCCACGATAATCCAATGTTCCAAGGAGATGAGCCCGAGAAAACAACTCTCCCATCAGATACAGCAAGGGCAGACGTCCCCGAGGACGTCCACGACTCCCAAGATGAAGCAAACTCTGAGGCTGGGGGTACTATCCCTTCTGAGTCCAAACCAGAAGAGAACATTCCCACATACCCCGATGACTTCTCGCTATAGGGGTATGATTCGGAGGGCACTTCCTCCACCGTTCTGTCCATCTCTTCTCATGTAAAGACGATATTCATGACGGACATCAGCCAAGGTGGTTCCAGTGATCGCCAACGCATCGACACTCTGGAGGCCATACTGCATGCCTTGGTCAAGTCTGTGGACGAGATCAAAGCGGCCCTTCCAACTCTCCAAGGAGGGACGCCTAGCCAAACAAGCACGGGTCCGCAGTCAATGCGGACTCGAACTCAGCGGCACCGAACCCGGACAACAATCCTCATGAAATAATGGCCCCCACCGCTGTGGATGAGGCCAGGGAAGCAAGAAAGAGGTCCAGGATCTCCGAGCCATGTTTCACGCTCGAGAAACCTCTCAAGATACCTCAGAATACGGCAACCATACCCTGCAGCATGGAGGGATGTCCCCTTCCCAC
Source organism: Iris pallida (assembly GCA_029216955.1). Classification (NCBI taxonomy): domain Eukaryota; kingdom Viridiplantae; phylum Streptophyta; class Magnoliopsida; order Asparagales; family Iridaceae; genus Iris; species Iris pallida. Next base: position 48,119 of record JANAVB010009183.1, read on the forward strand.
CAAGATATAAGTCGTTCAATATCAATCCTTATGATGGCAAGACCTCCGCAAGTCGATACATCACTTACTTCGAGGTCACCACCGACCATCTGTCCCATGATGATGCCATCCTTACACGATTATTCATCGGGGCATTGGTAGTGGTCGCTTTCGACTGGTACCGTAACCTGCCAGACAACTGTATCCACTCCTTCGCCAGCTTCAAACGCATGTTCTTGGAGAGATTCTACGAAGTAGGACATGACGTCACGATGTCCACCCTCATGGACGTCGTTCAAGGGGAGAAAGAGCTGACAAGGAACTATTGAGCGATTTCGCCAAACCGTAATAAAGCTGCCGTCTGGTAACCCGAATTCCTCCTTAATTAAAATTTGCCAAAAGAGACTGCTTCCAACAATCAGCCTCTGGATGGGCGAAAGTCAATTCAAGGACTGAAGACGTGTATCATCAGTGCCACAAGCGCCGAAGAACGATTGAAGAAGGCTCGCCAACTGGGATTGCACATCTCAGAGGAAGAGGACAAGGGCAGGCGTCCCAACGCCAACACCAACAATGGGGGTAGCTCCACTAACAATCGGGACAATAAGGGCAAGCAGGCTATGGTGGCCGACACAGCACAGAAACCTGAGCCAAAACCGGCAGACACGTAATGGCCACAAATGAGCTACTCCTTCGAAGACGGCCACGTCAAGCCTATCTTGGACATGCTCATACAAGGAGACAGAATTTAGCTTCCTCCACCAAGACGGGAACCTCGACCGGCAGAAATAGAGAACCTAAAGTACTGCCATTACCACCGCTACGTCCACCATACTACACATGACTGCTACCAACTAAAACGGTACATCCAAATCTCATCGATTCGAACGCTCTGGCCATCGATTTTCGAGGAGGTAACTGTAGCAGCCAATATGGTGTCAGTACAATTTGGCAGCTTTTCTCCAATGGAGAATGCTAATCTTCCACCTCCCCGAGATCAGGCTGCTGGTCTAGTGCCCCTCACCACATCATGAGGGGAGGTCATGTGGGTCCATCCAGACCTGGTATCTGAAGTGACTCAGTCCACACCATCTTCCATTCGCAAGAAGAAGAGTGGAAAAGTCAGATCCTGTCGCACAATCTCGGCAGATATCGAAGAAGTCACAACTGTCGTTACTCGATCTGGGCACAATCCTAACCTGTGGCTGATAACTCGGCTGAAGATCATCAGCCCGCTACAACTGACGCTCCGGGACCTTCTCAGCCTCCGACGACCGACAAGCCTAGGCCGAAGGAGACTCGCTTTGACAGATCCCTACGAAAAGAGGCACCACAGGGGCTGGAGAGGCCCTACAACGTCAACATCTTGGCACAATTGGCCAACACACCGGCCAAGTTGTCATTATACGAGCTTCTGAGACTCTCAAAGGATGTTCGTACGGCTTTGAGCGATGCACTCCAAAATGCCGACGCGTACCTGGCTCAGGTCAACCTCACGGGAGAGAGCCCGCCTGCAGATCTCCAAGACAGTGCTTGCACGGAGCGATGCCCAATTGTCTTCACTCCGTAGGATATGCTCATCAAAACAAACCTGCACGATCGCCCGTTATACTACACTGGATACATCGGCGACGTAAAGGTGGATCGGATGCACATTGATCCTGGTTCTTCCATAAGCATCATCCCGAAGGGTCTGTTACATCATCTCCGTATCCTATGCATCGCCTGACGCCTACAAGCACCGCCATCAGCGGTTTCAATTCGGACATGAGCTATCCAATTAGGAAGATTCGTTTGAAGTGTCAAATTGGCGATCTCCAGTCAGAAGTCACCTGTTACGTCATAGATACAGACACTACTTACAAATCCTCCTGGAGCACCCTTGGATACACGATTATATGACCGTGCCTTCCACACTGTACCAATGCTTCAAGTATATCGACAAACACGGCTTCGTGAGGACAGAATTTGTCGACATCGATCCCTTCAAAGGGGTCGAATCCTACTACTCAGACTCCTGCCTGTACGAAAAGTCGAAGAGGCACCTTGATGAAGGAGATGTGCAAGCTCGTACCGAGACAGCCACAGGATCAGAAGAACCCCTAAAGATCCACCTCCAAGATCGTAAACCTGCAAGTTCGCACCCCTTACAGCCACTCTGCATAAGGACGCAATCAGCCTCTCGACACAAGAAGAGCAAATGATAATCCGGCTGCCAAGGTCTGGCCAAGTGCCAAAACCCACAACGGAGCCACTGACAATCAAACTGCCAAGAGTCGGCCAGCCACAAACGGAGAAGCTCAATCCCTCCGACAAACCAATGACGATACGCCTTCCCAAGAAGAGTCGTCACCCTGATGCAAGGTCTGGGGCTTCTAGCGAACCAACCACTCCCCGCCCAGCATCAGGTACCAAATGGGGGTCACTAGTTTGCCAACGACCCCACGCTCGGCGCCACCAGCTGAACCTCTGATGATCAAGCTGTCCAGGTCGTCCTCTTAGTCTTCGTTTATACAGGAGGTAGCCGAAGAGAAACCGGAGCTTGCCAAGTATGTGGCTGCCCACACTAATGTTCCTTCCGCAGATGATGTAATCCCGCTGGAAAAATACCTTACTTCATCAATAAAGGGCTATCTTTGAACTACCTCGAACTCAATAAGCTTTGTACAATATATGCTATGGAACGGTATAGGCACTCACCTACACACACAGGTGACAAATGTGTACACCGCAAACAAGCTTACTCCAGTGGAAGACGTTTACCGCATAATCGATGAAGGGGACCATCCAATCATCTTCGGCCGGAAGGACGATCCGCAGCCATTCACCATAGAAGAAGTTGACCTTAAATCAGATGCCGAAAGACTGCCACTGTATCTTTATAGCCCCCAATCCAAATATCACATGCAAAAATAGGGGTATGATCTGGCAACTACGCCAGGCTTGAACTACGGCACTGGACGACGATTACCTTTGAAGCCATCGGTCCCGGATGGTAAACCACGGGACTACTATAGCAAGACTCGATGTGGATTAGGGTATGTTACACCCACAATGACCCCTGAAAGTTTAGATGAAGAATGTGACTGGCATTCACATTCAACCGTGTTACCAACTTCTGACTCGGATACCAGCATCGGAGACGTATTCAGACAAGTCCTGTCAGTCAACATGGCATTCGCGACGCTTATGAAGAGATGAAGACATTCCAGAAATCCTCGAGTTAGAGCCGTGGCCCAACAGTTGGATGCAAAATGGAAAAAGCGGTTCGAACAGAGAGAACCTTCTACTGAAGATGAAGTTATACAGGTCGACCTCGACAGCGAATCTTCTCCAAAGCCAATCTTCGTCAGTAAAAACCTAACAGACGAAGAGCGAGAATCGCTGCTGGAACTTGTCAAAGAATATATTGATGTGTTCGCCTAGAGCTATGAAGACATGTCGAGGTTAAATCCCGATATTTCTCTTCACAAACTCAACATTCGGCCGGATACAAAGCCAGTCAAGCAACAACAGCGACGCTTCCGTCCAGGCATCATGGATGCGATCGAAGCCAAAGTCAACAAACTAATAGCCAGTGGCTTCATTCATGAGGAACAACATCCGAATTGGGTCACCAACATAGTACTAGTCCTCAAGAAGAATGGAAAGATTCGAATCTGCATCGACTTCTACAATCTGAACGAGGCATGTCCCAAAGATGAATTCCCCCTCCTATCACAAACATCATGATTGACAATACCTACGGCTTCGACGTATGTCACTCATGGATGGCTTCTCAGGGTACAACCAAATCAAGATGTCTCCTGACGACAAAAAGCATACATCATTCCGAACACCGATTGGCACATATTGCTACACCGTCATGCCTTTCGGTTTGAAGAATGGTGCCACATATCAAAGAGCCATGAGTATCGTCTTCAGAGACCACTTACGTAAGACGGTGAAGTGCTATATTGATGACATCGCCGTCAAGAGTCGTTTAAGGGAGACCATCTGCAGGATCTAAGGACGGTATTAGACCTGATGCGAGCACACAACCTGAAAATGAATCCTATAAAATCTTTCTTGGGTGTATCCAGCGGAAAGTTCTTGGGTTTCATCATCACCGCCCAGGATATTCTTGTAGACCCTGAGAAAACGAAGGCAATTATGGAGATGGGTCCCCCGAGAAATCTCCGTGAACTCAGAGGCCTTCAAGGGAGGCTAGCTTACATCAGGAGGTTTATTTCTAACCTCTCCGGGCGATGTCGACCATTCACCCATCTCATGAAGAAAGGTATCTCATTCGTATGGGACGAAGAATGTCAGCGTGCCTTCGACAGCATCAAAGAATATTTATCGAACCCTCCAGTCCTAATAGCCCCGGTTGCTGGAAAACTATTTCTGCTCTATGTAAGCACAATAGAGTATTCCCTTGGCGCCCTGCTAGCACAAAACAACGATACAGGTCATGACCAAGCCATATATTACCTCAGTCGAATGATGATTGGGCCAGAGCACCGATACACCACCGTGGAAAAGGAATGCCTCGTCCTGGTGTTCGCCATTCAGAAGACGCGGCACTATGTCACGGGATAAACCATATGTGATCTCACGAGTCAACCCTCTCAGGGTCCTCATGACTAAACCAGGGGCACTCAGCTCTCGCTCGCTACATGGGTAATATTGTTGTCCCCTACCATATGATCTTCGTCCTGCAACAGGCTGTTAAAGGTCAAGCTGGCAGACTTTTTAGCAGCCCACCCAGGCTCAGAGTCGTCCAGAATATATGAAAAAATTCTAGATGAAGTCGCCGACGCGCATGCAACCTCTCACGATGATATGGCGAATGTTCTTCGACGACGCTTCAAGGATCGGACCTAAGGGCAATATCGTCGTCGGAGTCGGGGTGGTACTGGTTTCTCCTTCCGGATTGGTGATCAATCGCACTTACTCTCTCACGGAACCCTGCTCTAACAATATGGCCGAGTACAATGCTTTGGTCATTGGCCTCCAACTTGCAAGAGAGCTGTGGGTATAATATCTTGAAGCATACGACGATTCGCAATTAATCGTCAATCAGATCCGGGGCTCATACGAAGTCCGCCATGAAGACATGATCCCCTATTACCAAATAGCGATCGACATCATCTCATCGTTCGAGGGGTTCTTCATCGAACATGTTCCCAGACTCCGAAATATCGAAGCCGATGCCTTAGCAGGCCTGGCCGCTTCCCTAGCAATGCCAAATCATACTCATCAATCGGTAGATGTGATAGGCCACGAACTGGTCTGCCCCAAGAACAACGTTCAATTCATGGCAAGTTATTCCATTCAGACGATCGACGAAGTCCCAGACTGGAGAAAACCATTCATTGACTTCGTAGTCTACGACATCCTGCCCGAGAACCCAAAAGAGGCCACCTCTATCCGAAGGCGTTCTCTCAGATTCTTCTATGGTACAGAGACGAAAATGTTGTATCGCTGATCCTATGATGGATTATTGCTTCGATGTCTGTCAAACGCAGAAGCCAAAGAAGCCGTACGCGATCATGACGGTGTCTGCGGGGCCCATCATCCTGGTCCTAAATTGTAAGACCGTCTTCGCCGAATGGGCTACTACTGGCCCACGATGGTAGCAGATGTGATAGACTATGCTAGAAAGTATAAAGCTTGCCAAGTCTTTGCGGACTTCATCCACCAACCATCCGAATTTCTACATCGACAGTGGCGTCCTGGCCGTTCGAAGCATGGGGAATGGATATCATCGGTCCGATTACTCCACCTTCCTCCCGATGACATCGCTTCATACTCACAATCACAGATTACTTCTCCAAATGGGCGAAAGCTGTCCCGCTTACAGAAGTAAGACTTCAAATGTGATCAGCTTCCTCAAGCATCACATCATCATCTATCGCTTTGGACTGCCCCGAAGGATCATCCACGATAATGGTCCGCAGTTTGCAAGCCACGCCTTCTATCGGTTCTGCGACAAGCACCGCATCCAGAATATTGATTCAATGCCATACAATCCAGCAGCGAATGGGTTGGCAGAAGCATTCAACAAAACAATTATCAAACTTCTCAAGAAGTTCGTATCATCCAACAAACGCGACTGGAACGAGAAGCTTGGTGAATGCTTATGGGTGTACCGTACCAAAGTCCGAACGGCCGCAGGGAACACACCATTCTCCCTGGTGTACGGGAGTGAGGCAGTTCTCCCATTGGAGACTCAAATACCCTCGCTCCGTGTCGCGCTCACTTATCAATTGAGGATGAATGGTAACTACCGTCGCCGACTACAAGAGTTAGAGGCCTTAGATGAAAAGCGCCTCCTGGCTCAGCAACGGATCGAGCTATACCAAGCACGCATCTCGGATCCTTCAACAAGAAGGTTAAAATCAGAACATTCCAAGTGGGCGATCTCGTTCTGGCAGTCCGGAGGCCGATGATCATGACTCACAAGACTGCCAGCAAGTTCTAGCCAAAATAGGAAGGTCTATTTATCATTGAGGCCGTATTCTCCAACGGTGCTTACCGCCTCGCAAAATAAAATGGAGACTTGCTCATGTTGCCCGTCAACGAAAAATTCTTGAAGAAATATTATGTCTAAACGACATTCTCCAGATCATCGAGTCATGTACCTGCCGGTACCACTGAACTCCTACGACCTTTTTCAGATCATCGAGTCATGTACCCGCCGGTACCGCTGAACTCATATTACATTTTTCAGATTGCTGAGTTACGTAACCGCTGGTGCCGCTGAACTCATTTTTCCAGATTGTTGAGTTATGTACCCGCTGGTGCCGCTGAACTCACATCCACAACATTCCAGATTATTGAGTTATGTACCCGCCGGTGTCGCTGAACTCATATCCACAATACTCCAGATTATCGAGTTATGTACCCGCTGGTACCGATGAACTCACATTTCCAAATTCCAGATTATTGAGCCATGTACCCTTCCGTACCGCTGAACTCACAATCTCCCAGATTATCGAGTTATGTACCCGTAGGTGCCTCTGAACTCACATTCGGTCACTCTTTCAGATAGTAAGTCATGTATGACCATACCTCTGAACTTTCTTCGTAGAAGAGATCCTTCTTCATGATCCACTACCCGCACTCCTAGTGTACAAAAAGGGTAACAGATCCACAAATTTCCAAAACGGCCATGTCCTTATTACCTCTGAGTCGTTTCACTTCCGCCAAAAACAAATCACCCCTTTATATAGAACTTCCATGTCCTCATTACCTCTGAGTCGTTCTATGTGCCCTCCTTCATTGAGCCCACTCCTGCCATGGCCTCATTACCTCTGAGTGGGAAGGCTCCATCGAAGAAACCTTCATGCTTACCATGTCCTCATTATCTCTGAGTAAGTATAATGATTCCCTTTCGACTTATTATCCATACCCACAATCTGAGTACGCCAAGAATAATAGGTCCACAAATATTCTCCGCTGAGTCCACTCCTGCCATGTCCTCATTACCTCTGAGTAGGAAGACTCCACGGTAAAACCTTCGTACTTGCTATGTCCTCATTACCTCTGAGTAAGTATATTGGTTCTCTCTCGTCTTATTATCCCTACCCTGAACCAGGGTACGCCAAGGGTAATAGGCCCACAAACGTCCTCTGTTGACCATAAATATCCTCCGTTGAGTCCACTCCTGCCATCTCCTCATTACCTCTGAGTAGGAAGACTCCACGGTAAAACCCTCATACTTGCCATGTCCTCATTACCTCTGAGTAAATTGT
>JANAVB010009184.1:0-52485 GCA_029216955.1 Iris pallida
GACTATTTTCTGCGTTACCCCAAATATTATTTGAAAATTTAGATCATATCCTCAATCTTTTCATTCAATCATATCTTCCATAACATTCCTAATTTCAGTAATTGTCCCTTCTCTAATATACATGCTCATTACTCATTTGATTCTATTCTATGAGGTAATGCTTTGACCAGGATATTGTGGATGGATTTATACGAATGAATACTTGTCGTGCCTTGAGTCGAATGTTCTTTTGTATCATGGAAAGAGAAGTTGTGCAGCCACCTTGGCGAGGCACAACATTATCGAATACATGAATTCACAAGATTTTGAGCCCAAGATAATGATTCTGTGTTTGATTTCAAGGAGTTTGACATTTAGATTCTGATTTCATATTTCTATTTTGAATTTTGAAACCATTGATTGGAAAATTTGAGATGAGACTTCTGTTTCCCTAATACAAATCTTTGAGATCATTTCTGAGTTTTAAATTTTGGTATAAGTGATTGATGATATTGCAACTTGAATTGAATTCTATTTGAATTTGATTTCGAATTGATTGGATTTTTTCCCTGACATGTATGGTTACTTCACAGTCATATTCCCTAATCATTTTATGGATATCGTTGGCGTGATAGCAAAGCTGCAGCCATGAATCCTGGTAGTGAAATGGTATCTTGTTGCAGCCATATGCGTAATGGCGAGGCAGAAGATTACTATATCACGTCAGAGAATGAGGATAAGAATATGATTTTGAATTCAATGATCATATTTATGGTTATGGTTGAAACAACATGGTATTTGACCAATTCTATTTGGTTTTATGGAATTTCAAAAATCTTGGTGATTTCTATTATTTTAGGATTGTTCTTATTTCCGTGAAAGTTTTGATAACTATATTCAAAATATTTTGTTTACCTAATTACTACTCTAATTCTGTAAGGTGGGTAGAACATTTTGCTTCTCTTTATAATTGTTTTGAAAATCTTATCGTTAAAATTTAAATTTCGAGGACAAAATTTTGTAAGGTGGGTAGAGTGTCATAGCTGCTTTTCAAAAAAAAAAAATTAATGTATTAATATTTTATTATATTTTCATCCAATTAAATGTTTGCTCTAAATTTTGATATGATAAATAATAATGTTTTCATTTCTTAATTTTTTTGAGTTTTTATTTTGAGAAAAAAAAAACCCTAAAGGAAAAAAAAAATAATTATATAGAGAAAGAGAGAAGGGGGCAGCCCCTAACTCTCATCTCTCTTCTCAGACTCTCTCTCTCGAATTCTCTCTCTCTCTCTCTCTCTCCCGAACTTCTTCCCTCTCTCGTGATCTCTCTCTCTCCCGAATCTCTCTCCCTCTCTCGCTCTCTCCCGAACACTCTCTCCCCCTCTATATATCTCTCCATCTCTCTCCTCTCCCTCTCCACTCTTCTTCTTCCCTCTCCTAGTGCTACGCTGCTGCCGCTGCTACTTGCTGCGCCGCCGGCTGCCGCCGGCCGAGCGCGCCGGCCACCGCCGGCCACCCGAGCGCGTCGCCGGCCACCACCACTCTTCACCCTCCTCTCCATCCTCCATCACCACTTCCCATCTCCACCATCATTTCCACCTCCAACATCATCACCATCACCACCTTCAACATCATCACCATCACACCTTCAAAACCTAAACCCAAACCCCTTTTTTTTCTTCTAAGAAGAAGGAAAAAAAAAAAAAAAAAAGAAGAAGAAATTGGAAGAGAAGAAGGGGAAGAAGAAAAGGGGGAAGAAGAAGAAGCTCGGAGAAGAAATTGGAGAAGAAGATGAAGAAGAAGGGAAGAACCAAGCCCTAATTTTTCAATTCCAAAACTCAAATCTATTTTCCCAAGGCAAGTCCTCACCTCCTTCTTCTTCTCAAATTTTTCCATCTAGGTTAATGAAAATTTTATTTATTCTTTTATCTTCATGAAAAAAAAAATTCTGAAATTATAGTTTCACAAATAATTTGGTAATACCAGAAAATTGAAGTATATGGTTTAATCTTCTAAAAAAAAAAAATCTGAAAATTCATATCATAAGATTTAAATATAAGAAGATAATCTCTGAATTTTGTTTAGTTAATTCTGAATTTAATAATATTTAAATCAAGTCAAGATATATTAAAATGTTGCAAATTCTAATTTCTAGTAAATATTTAATTTGACATAAACAAAAGTATTAATATTTGTGGTATGATATTCGAATAAGTGAATAATCGAATAGACACAAGTAGAGAAATCAATTTTGAACACGGACTTTGGACTTGCGATTTATGGACATGAACTATTGGACTCTCCATGAAAAACAAACACAAATGAACATATGGGACTCTCCAATGATAAGTTGTCATAAAAATTTGGAACTGAACAACGGACCGTACGCCGGAAAGGTAAAAAGGACCCTGCTTCTCTCTACTCACTACATGGTTACTCAATTTGGTGTATATTAGAAATAATTCCTGTTATTTCCTTATTCTCCTGCTTCATGCATATATTATGGAAGAGTTTCATTTGGTTTAAATTCCGTCATACTATCTACGTATATATATATATAAATACATATACATATATATATATATATAATATATATATAGATATAATTATATATATATATATATAATATATAATATATATATATAAATACATATAATACATATATATATATATATATATATAATATATATAATATAGATATATATATATATATAAATACATTATAATATATATATATATATATATATATAAATTTAATATATATATATATATATAATTACATATATATGTAATTCTATATATATATCATATATAATATACATACATATATATAATATCTACATACATATATGTATATCTATATATCTACATATATATATATACATACATATATATATACCTGTACACATATAGTTATACGTTATAAAGTCTAAAGTCTTACATAGTTGAATAAAATTTGCTCTATGTGACAAATTGCAAAGCTAATAGCAAGCCGCAAGTTGATCTATTGCGAAGGAAAGGTAACCAATGCTTGCTCAGGTATAAATCTCCAATTCCTCTTGCTCTTTTATTCCTGCATGGTTCCGGTGTTGAGAGTTGCTCCACCGAAGGGGTCGGCGAGCCCAATACTTACTTGCGTGGTTCCGGTGTTGAGAGTTGCTCCACCGAAGGGGTCGGCGAGCCCATATTTTTCTGTCATTATAAAAATTGTTTCTTGTAAATTTTCGGGGCTCCTACATACAAAGGAGATTCTGCCGAAATTTTGAGAAATTTAGGAGATAGACAAATTTTCGACCTTCGGAAATTTTTTGGAAATTTCTGAATTTAGGAGGCATTTGGGAGGGGAGTGTAATGCCCCGCTCCGCACGAGGCATTTGGTTGGCTTATTGGATGGGATCAGAATATTGGACCGTGACTTATGTTGGGAATCAGGAGAATTGAGACTGATGCAGTCTCTCTTAGCTGGCTAGACGGAATGGATATTGGAACGTGGCTCGCAGGTGGAGCTACGATTAGTGGGGGTGAGTGGAACTGTCCTTCCTCCTCCTTACTCCTTCATGCTTAACAAATGAAGTATTGAAATGCTATGAGTTGTCCCTAAATGTCCCATGTTTTAGTTGCTAAATAATAGAGATGCCTATGTTGAGAATTATTGAAATGTACAACACATTGAACTGTTAATGTGATTCGCTGCCTGAGAATGAATTGATAACATTGCCCCTTATGCTTAACACTGCTGGAACAAGTAGACACTTGTATAATGAGATGCCTTATGAATGATAGAATAAGAAATGAACTGGCTATGCTATCGAACCAATGAACTGAATGAAACACTAGAATCATATACTATCTGTATACTGTTACAAGAATATGAAATGTTGCCTGTCCCTTATAAGAAATGAATGAATGAATAAATGTCCCTATGAAATGAATGAATGTTAAGTTCCCTTTAAGAAAGGAATGATATGAGATACGTTGCAATGAAGCAATGAATGAGAAATGATAAAGCTGGGATTGTTATCACCAAATAAAATGATGGTAATGACGAAATGAATAAGTCATTGAATATGACTAATGATGCACTGTTGCCTTTACTTTCCTTAATATATTTTACCATGCGATTTTTGTTCACAATCGAGTCGGACACGCATTCGCATGGTCATGGACAACTTGTATACAAGGTTTGAGTAATAATTTCCTCGAACGGTTCCTAGGGCCCTGGGGACCGATTCGGCCTAGGAGGAAATAATGATGAGTGCTATGGGAGCACGGATAAGGCGGGGTGGCATAGAGGCTCGCCACCTACTATGCTGACCGCATTATCTTAAAATGAAATGAAATGAGAAAAGTCCATATGGTTTAACAATACCAGTGACCATGAGTCAGGATGCATGCTAATGAATGTTTTGTGCAGGCAGAGTAAGTATATCAAATAACCTGTAATTGATACAGGTACGAGGAGTCGGCTATCGGTAAGAAATCACATAATTGTGATATTGTATAAGTTGGTTTAACTTGCGCTTAACATGTTCCATTTAGTATGCTAGAAAGAGGCCTTGCTATAATCATTGCTCAAACATAACATACATGCTAAGTGATGCTTGATGTGAGAACTGTTATAACATGTTTAAAATATTAATGTTAACGATGCCTCAATGATGCCTTTTCATGATAACACCTAGTATGCCTCAATGATGCCTTTGCATGATAACACCTAGTATGCCTCAATGATGCCTTTGCATGATAACACCAAGAAGGATAAATGATATGTCCACATGAATGCTACTAAGAATATGTTTACATGCTTCACTCTGATTAATGCCCATGAACTGTAAACTGATGTTAGGCCCAAGTAGAAAGATCACTCTAAGAAATGCTTGCTTAAATGATCACTTTAATGTTGGTTTATGCGAGTGGGTTGGATTCTGCTCGCCAGTACATAGATGATGTGCTGACCCACGTTTTGTGGGCAGGTGCTCGTGCTTGGAATGTTCTACACACGAAGATTGGCTTGATTGGCGCGGCATCGAAGATTTATTGGGCATACAGAAGCTCTCCTTGCACAAGATGATGTCTTCTGTTTATAAAGGGCATAATGTATGGAACATTATAATCAGTTGTACCAGTGAGATTGTAAGCCAAGTCGGTATATCGAGTTGTAATCCATTGTATCTAAATATCAAATGTAAGCTGTATAGCATTGTTCAGTTGGTTTCCAATGTAAAGTGAGATGTGCTGTAATCATTGTACTTCAATACAAGTCTTGTACTCTTCTTCAATTATCAATAAAGAAAATAAAGTTCTGCATATCTCTGTGTGGCTTCAAGTTACTCTTTTTCTCCGCTGCTATAAAGAAGTGATGTACTTCTATTCAATAAGAAAGATTGTCCTCATTAAATTCAATTTATCTGCTTCCGCCGCTGCGATGTGTTCCTATTTGAAGAATAATCGATTATAAACCATCTTTGCCTTGTACAAGTGCAATACCAGACTTGTACGGCATCACGCCCAAGCGAGGATCGATTCCAAGAGATAAAATATATAAATAAATGACTCTATGAATCGGGGCGTGACAAATTGGTATCAGAGCACGGCTTTACGTCCTTGGTCTCTTCTTTGATTCATTTCAAATCAAAGTTGCATCGACGATTAACCAAAGTTGCTTCCGCGATCGCTCAACGTTGCTTCCGCGATTAAATCAAAGATTGCTTCCGCGATTATATTGTTGTTGTCTTATAATCATCCTATGTTGTTCGTGTCTGAAAGATCATTGACCCTCTTGGCTGCTCACTGGATGTTCCATACAATAAGTCTATATACATTGTGATGCCCCTAAAAGAATGATTGTTGTTGGTTTGGACACAAATAACCCAACAATGACTCGATGCCATAGTATGCTATATTGTGAATGCTGTTTGGAATGTGGGAATATAGAAAAATGGCTATGTATGCTGCAACAAGTTGAGAATTACATGTGATGTTGGAAAAGAGTTGGGAATGAAATAATTGATGGATGAGTACAGAATTAGTGAATTGACTCATGTGTGCTGGCTACTGCTTTGAGACCCTAAGAATGTTGTCTTGTGATATTGAGACCCCGAGATGTTGGTTAAGTATTGTGATCATTATAGATCAGGAATGTCCGGAATAGATTGAGTTGGTATTATTTAAGGATGGCTTCGTTTCTGAGTGGTATATTGCCTCTACCACCTCAGAACGAGATGTATGTTGACCTTTTCCATAGAATAGCAATGAGACTATCTGTGAGTACTGGGTAGTACCGAGACGTAGCTGGGAGTCATGTATTGTTGCTAGATGACTCGAGTGTCCCCTGACGGTGATGCTATGTTGGGTAGCAAGATTCTAAAAATTGTAACCGGTTGGCTTGGTTAGAAATTGTTTAGTCGAGTGATGACTCGAGCTAGTAAGACAGTTAGTATGCTACGGGTAAATAGACTTGGCTAGAGAATATGGTGGCTTAGAACATCTGAATGTTGACTTTGATTGGTTGGATACAAATGTGGCTAATATAAAGTTGGATGCGTAGCTGAAAGTTTTGAAAATATTGTCGGTGAATCAAAGGGATATTAAAAATCTGTGCCTTGATCCTAAGGTGTAATAGATGTCAATCCATCTTGATCACCAAAGGATAGTCATTGCATAGATGCATGATGCTGAAGAATTGAATTGTACTAGAAAAATAACAAGTAGTGACTCAGAATACTGTTGTTGCCTAGAGGATGGTTAAGTGATACATAAATTGTCGGATTGAATGGGATGAACTACTTGACCATTACTGCATGAGATTAAGAATGCCGTAAGATAGTTGATGATTGAGAAACAAATGGAAACGAGAAATTGCAAACGTGTTGGATAATGTCGGTATAGGTGATTGTTGGTTGGGATATAGATTGTTGGCTTATGACTTAGTGGTGCAACCTTGTCATACAGACCGAATAGTATGATTCTATAGTTATATTAAAACTATCGGAATCGATGACCCTTGAATAGTTAACCTTATGGGTTTATGTGGGTACGAAGGAATCGGACCAGAAATTGAATCATTGAAAAAAAAAATTTACTTGATGGATTACTAGAACGATGAAGATCGTATGTCGGATTTGGAATTGACCATAATGTTGATAGATCGATTTTAGTCGATTGTTGGGTAAGTCTAGAATGAGCCTCTGTGGGAATTATTTCCTTGAGGAAGACCCTGAATAGATAGACTTGACCCTAGCGACCAGTTGATGATTTACCAATTGCTGGCTTAGCCCAATTGGCGATTCATTATTCAGACTGAGTTAAAACCCATAGGTTTGGGTAGAGTTCCTTAGAACTGTTGGTTGCTTGTTGGCCTTAAGAATAAGAAATTAGTATAACCCTAGTAGCCGTCCACTCTAGGGAAGTCACCTGAATGATTAAGTTTAGCTGTCAGTGTAGCTAACCTTAGAGATTGATTGAAAAATAGATGGCTATTGGCAACCCATAGAATGACCCTGTGGCATTGAATGAGAGAAGTGATAATGAGTATTGACCTAAGGGAATGTATGCTTCAACTTGAACCGTAAGAGATGTTTGACCCTTGAGGATTATATGTCGGCCATAAGTGGGAATTGCAATCGTAAGGTAAGACTCGAGTGTACCTATAGTCGGGTAGCTAAGTTAACCTTGACTGTTGCATAGAATTATATCCTGACTCGGGTAATCGATAGTGGGTGACGTCGGACTGTGTCTTATAGAAAAGATGAGTTGCCTCGGTGAAAAATTATTATTGGATTTGGGAAGGAATATGATTGCATGTTGTGAACTCTTGATATGGTTGGCTCTAAGTTAGACCCTTGATCGAATGTTAGAAATGTTATGCTTGGGTATAGAGTTTAACCAAGTTGTCCCTGATATTATGTATTGTAGCCTGGAAAATAGTGATTATGGCAAAGTGAATAAAGCAATAAGTCAAAATGAAAGGATGCTAAGTTGGATTTAGAAAAGAGAGTTATATTATGGCAGATCGAATCGACATGGAAGTTGGCTGAAGTACATATGTTTTGGGGACGCCTAAAATATGTGTATGGATCCAGCAGAAGTGATTGGTTGTGACTGAGATAACATTATGGGAAGAATTTATCGCACTAGCACGAACTTTGGCTGAAATACATATGTTTTGGGGACGCCTAAAATATGTGTATGGATCCAAACGAAGTGATATGTTGCGACTGAAATATAAATGTAAGAGAAATGTTGGCGAATCAATGAGAAGTTACAAGTAATTGAAAAAAAAAGAGATAGACAGATCGAATCGTTGATGGATTTAAATGGTACAATTGGATAGATATTTTGAAATGACCGAGTGGGCTGAAATGGATATTGATTTGAAGCTGAATGAGTAAACTCATGGTGAAAAAGTGAATCTTGTAGAAGACTTGTTTCCTTAAGTTTCGAGGACGAAACTTTTTCTGAGTGGTATATTATGTAATGCCCCGCTCCGCACGAGGCATTTGGTTGGCTTATTGGATGGGATATTGGACCGTGACTTATGTTGGGAATCAGGAGAATTGAGACTGATGTAGTCTCTCTTAGCTGGCTAGACGGAATGGATATTGGAACGTGGCTCGCAGGTGGAGCTACGATTAGTGGAATTTTGGGTGAGTGGAACTGTCCTTCCTCCTCCTTACTCCTTCATGCTTAACAAATGAAGTATTGAAATGCTATGAGTTGTCCCTAAATGTCCCATGTTTTAGTTGCTAAATAATAGAGATGCCTATGTTGAGAATTATTGAAATGTACAACACATTGAACTGTTAATGTGATTCGCTGCCTGAGAATGAATTGATAACATTGCCCCTTATGCTTAACACTGCTGGAACAAGTAGACACTTGTATAATGAGATGCCTTATGAATGATAGAATAAGAAATGAACTGGCTATGCTATCGAACCAATGAACTGAATGAAACACTAGAATCATATACTATCTGTATAACTGTTACAAGAATATGAAATGTTGCCTGTCCCTTATAAAATGAATGAATGAATAAATGTCCCTATGAAATGAATGAATGTTAAGTTCCCTTTAAGAAAGGAATGATATGAGATACGTTGCAATGAAGCAATGAATGAGAAATGATAAAGCTGGGATTGTTGAGATCACCAAATGAAATGATGGTAATGACGAAATGAATAAGTCATTGAATATGACTAATGATGCACTGTTGCCTTTACTTTCCTTAATATATTTTACCATGCGATTTTTGTTCACAATCGAGTCGGACACGCATTCGCATGGTCATGGACAACTTGTATACAAGGTTTGAGTAATAATTTCCTCGAACGGTTCCTAGGGCCCTGGGGACCGATTCGGCCTAGGAGGAAATAATGATGAGTGCTATGGGAGCACGGATAAGGCGGGGTGGCATAGAGGCTCGCCACCTACTATGCTGACCGCATTATCTTAAAATGAAATGAAATGAGAAAAGTCCATATGGTTTAACAATACCAGTGACCATGTAGTCAGGATGCACTAATGAATGTTTTGTGCAGGCAGAGTAAGTATATCAAATAACCTGTAATTGATACAGGTACGAGGAGTCGGCTATCGGTAAGAAATCACATAATTGTGATATTGTATAAGTTGGTTTAACTTGCCTGCTTAACATGTTCCATTTAGTATGCTAGAAAGAGGCCTTGCTATAATCATTGCTCAAACACAACATACATGCTAAGTGATGCTTGATGTGAGAACTGTTATAACATGTTTAAAATATTAATGTTAACGATGCCTCAATGATGCCTTTTCATGATAACACCTAGTATGCCTCAATGATGCCTTTGCATGATAACACCTAGTATGCCTCAATGATGCCTTTGCATGATAACACCAAGAAGGATAAATGATATGTCCACATGAATGCTACTAAGAATATGTTTACATGCTTCACTCTGATTAATGCCTATGAACTGTAAACTGATGTTAGGCCCAAGTAGAAAGATCACTCTAAGAAATGCTTGCTTAAATGATCATTTAATGTTGGTTTATGCGAGTGGGTTGGATTCTGCTCGCCAGTACATAGATGATGTGCTGACCCACGTTTTGTGGGCAGGTGCTCGTGCTTGGAATGTTCTACACACGAAGATTGGCTTGATTGGTCCCGCGGCATCGAAGATTTGTTGGGCATACAGAAGCTCTCCTTGCACAAGATGATGTCTTCTGTTTATAAAGGGCATAATGTATGGAACATTGTAATCAGTTGTACCAGTGAGATTGTAAGCCAAGTCGGTATATCGAGTTGTAATCCATTGTATCTAAATATCAAATGTAAGCTGTATAGCATTGTTCAGTTGGTTTCCAATGTAAAGTGAGATGTGCTGTAATCATTGTACTTCAATACAAGTCTTGTACTCTTCTTCAATTATCAATAAAGAAAATAAAGTTCTGCATATCTCTGTGTGGCTTCAAGTTACTCTTTTTCTCCGCTGCTATAAAGAAGTGATGTACTTTTATTCAATAAGAAAGATTGTCCTCATTAAATTCAATTTATCTGCTTCCGCCGCTGCGATGTGTTCCTATTTGAAGAATAATCGATTATAAACCATCTTTGCCTTGTACAAGTGCAATACCAGACTTGTACGGCATCACGTCCAAGCGAGGACGATCGATTCCAAGAGATAAAATATATAAATAAATGACTCTATGAATCGGGGCGTGACAGGGAGAACAACCGAATATCCCTAGATATCCCGTAACATAAATAACAAAAAAAAGCTGATCAGTATTCTGAAATCTCTGAAATCCGTGCATCTAGTTTCAACTAGGATGCACTAGCCCAAGGGAGGCTCAATATCTATCTGACAGTAACATCAATAGATGTCCTTTATTTAGCCCAAGGGAGGCTCGGAATTCACAGCCTGATCCCAGGTTAACGGGATTGTTCACGGGAAATATTTAGAGGATTATTCGGAACATTGTTCTCAAAACTGCATATCTTCAAGTCTTACTCCAGAAAACAACGCTGTCTATCATAAGTAGGCAGTGTCATTAATTGCTCAAGGGAAGCAATTCCTATTAAAAGCTCAAGGGAAGCTCGGAAATCTTATTATTCATGGAGTAGGACATTGATCCTTATTTAGGTTTTACTAAAGTATATATATATATAGTAGTGCAATTTAGTATACCATGTCTCTTCTTTTAAAACTACATCTTCATTATTTTGTTTAACCTTTTACCGTTCTTGGCCGAGGACTTGCTTGTCGTTTTCTAAACGACCTAGTATTTGTTCACTAGGTGAAGAAGAAGATGCCTCCGCCGAAGTATCGCCGCTCTACAACGAGGAGTAAACTGTCTGGACTATCTACAATTATGGCCAGCAGTATCGTAGTATCTTACAAATTTACTTTTGTAATCGTCTGTAATAGTATTGTTGGAAAAGTTTCCTGTAATATAGCTACACTATATTTTTAATACCATGCAAATTTCCTGTATTTTCCATTCTTGCTGAGGATTACAGGCGACAATCGCGGTTTCGGCGCGTAGCCTGGAGATGTGTTATGGCGTCACCGTTTCAAATATGGGAAGCGGGACGTGACAGGTACACTCTGAAACTACTACTCACCTTCTGCTTCACTGTCCCTCCGCAGGTATTTCTTGGCAATTCTACCCAGAGATACTTCCTCTCATTCAAGAGGACTCAACTCTTTCATCAATTTGTACTACTTTGCTTAAGAAAGGAGACAAAGATACAACATCATCTTTTTTCTATCATCTATGGAGCATCTGGAAAGCAAGAAACAAATTTGTTTTTGATCATCATCAGATTGATGGAAGACGAATCTATGAAGAGGCCAAATGTCTTCAGAAGAAGTTTGACACCTGCATCTTAATCTTCCTGCAATACACCATGATCCAAATATGTCTGACTTTACTGCTACTTGGAACCCTCCTCCACCCAATCAATGGAAGGTTAACTTCGACGGCGCTTACTTAGATGGCAAAATGTCTGCAGGAGCTCTTCTTCGTGATCATCATGGAAACTTCCAATTGGCTGTTGTCAAGACTGAACTTGGAGGATCTCCTCTAGAAGCAGAGGCAATGGGCATTCGCTTGGCACTTGATATATGCAACAATGAGTCTCTAACAGATATTACTATTGAAGGAGATTGTAAGCCTCTTATTGAGGCAATCAATCTTGTCGATTCATTTCCTCTTTGGAGAGCTCGCTATACCATTGAAGATGCTAGAAAATCTTTGATCTCTGATCTTAATATCAGTTATGCTTTCATTCCAAGAATCGCTAACAAGTGTGCTCACCAGTTAGCTTCTTTTGCTTTACTTTCCAATTGTTCTACTTTATTTTCTTCGTTTGAAGATCTTCCCTCTTGTATTATTCCACATGTCATACTTGACATGAACACTTCTTCGTAATGTTAATGACATTGAGTTTTACTTCAAAAAAAACTAGGCAGTATATTGTTCATAATATTGGCAGCATATTGTCCATCCATAAAAATTAGGAAAAGCCAATTCTTGGGATTTTGATTTTACGTACTGGCCCTAATCAGGATACATGGCCATACCATGTGTCTCTACAAGTATCAGAAAGTCTGCGGATCGACACGGTTCTCAATAAACTCAAAAATGAATTACGTTGCATAAGTCATTAATTAGTTTTCTTGGAAACTAGAGTATCACACAAGACTTCTCGCTTGATTCTCGATGCACGCGAGACGAATCTTAAAACCAAGTAAAACCATCAATGTCCAAATCCAATAATGCCCTCATGGCACGATACCGGTAATCAATAACTCGCCTCGTAGAAATTCATCATCCTCGATCATGCTACCGAAATCATAAAAACCGAAACTGATTTTGTTGATATGGTTTTGTTTTGCCATATCGAAACTGATCTCTCGATATTTAATTCTCTTGGGTTCATTTCAAACTCAGGAAGATGATGGACAATATATCTACTGTTCATGCTTCCTTTCACTTACTTAGTTAATTTTTTAATATAAATTACTTAGGTATTTTTTACTACTTATTTGGGTTTCTATACAACAGATATATTTTCTTTGGTTTTCGTTGGTATTAATTTAACTAAAATTTATAGGAAATGATTTAAATTAATAGGAAATTTTCACAGGCTTAGGAAGGAGGATTTATAGGAAATGATTTAAATTTCGTTG
Source organism: Iris pallida (assembly GCA_029216955.1). NCBI lineage: Eukaryota > Viridiplantae > Streptophyta > Magnoliopsida > Asparagales > Iridaceae > Iris > Iris pallida. The sequence goes on from JANAVB010009184.1 coordinate 13,160, forward strand.
GTATGAAACTTTGTTTGTTAGACCATCTCCAATGGTGATTTCTAAAATTGAGTTCTTATCCTACTTGGTATCGTACTTTAAGGAGATTTCTATCATAGTTGGAAGAGTTTCTAGATAGAAATTGTAGACATACAAAAATGCTCTCCAATGGTTCTCCATTTCTATCCTATGTGTCACATAGTAAAAGGAACAATTTAATGGTGTGGGGCCCAATAATAATTGTCATGAGAGATAAGAGAATTTCTATGAGAGTTTCTACATGTAGAAACCCTCTTAGAAAGTTTCTATCCTACATCATTGCCACATAGGATAGAAATGGTGATAGAAATCACCATTGGAAGAAGTTTTTTCTAAAATGGATTTCTTCCATAGAAATAGGGAAGATAGAAACCCCCATTGGAGATGGTCTTAGCTGAATCAGAAAAGTTTTAAAAGATTAGCAATAAAAGATGATTAGTGATTTATTTTGCATGCACAATCGCGTGTGCCCCGACCACCTGCGGGATTATAATCATAATTTAGTTCAAAATTTGATAAAGATTATATAATCATATCGCTACTCTTTACTAGTAATATGCACATGCATAAAAAATGGAAATTGCTGAGAAATTCAATTTCGGGGTGGGCTTTTATGAAATGCCCACCCGCTGGATGAGTTTTATGAAATATTCAGAATTAAGTATTTTCACGTTAAATATTCCAAGATTCCCTTTTAGATGCCATCCGCTGGAAACTGCTATTTTTATAATACCGAAACTACCCCTCCGCGCGAATTGGTCATCTATATGTATTTGAATTCAAAAAACTCAGATCTGGATTGTGATTTTCGTCTTCTTCTTCACGGGAAATCTGAATTCCATTGCTCTCATCTTCAGCAGAGATCGCAAAGATCGTTCGTAGTTCGGTGTGTTTTTCTTCAGTCGAACTCAGATCATCGCTCGTCATCATCATCACCATCATCATCATCTTCATCATCATCTTCATCGTGGAGACATTTGAAGTTTTCCGACGATTAGGTCAATTGTGGAGAGAAGATCTTTCTTCTTCTTCTTTTCCATAAGGATTATCATCGTTTTGAAAAAAGAACGAAACTCTTTATTTCTGACAAAATTTTTCTAAAAAAAAATATTCTCCGTGTTAAAACCACGGAGAATGACCATTCTCCGTGCTAAAATGACGGAGAATGACTATTCTCCGTTTTAAAAACCACGGAGAATGTCATTCTCCGTGTTAAAAACCACGGAGAATGACAATTTTCTATGGGTTTTAACACGGAGAATGCCATTCTCCGTGGTAAAGTGACGGAGAATGGCCATTCTCCGTTCTCCGTCATTTTAGTACGGAGAATTTATTCTCCGTGGTTTTAACACGGAGAATGGTCATTCTCCGTCTTTTTTAATACGGAGAATGACCGTTCTCCTCCATGTTAACACGAGATTGATCATTCTCCGTGTTAATATCACGGAGAAGACCATTCTCCGTGTCGAAAAAGACGGAGAATGACCATTCTCCGTTGTAAAAAATGATGGAGAATGTCCATTCTCCTGCGTTTTAACACTGGAATGACCATTCTTCGTGCTAAATTATACGGAGAATGGTCATTCTCCGTTTTATTTAACACGGAGAATGTCATTCTCCGTTTTAACACGGAGAATGGCATTCTCCGTGTTTCTAACGCGGAGAATGGTCATTCTTGACCATTCTCCGTGCTAAATTACACGGAGAATGGCATTCTCCGTGCTAAATTACACGGAGGATGACATTCTCCGTATAAATTAAGACGGAGAATGGCCATTCTTCGTCTAAATTATGACGAAGAATGGTCATTCTCCGTGTAATTTAGCACGGAGAATGACCATTCTCCGTGTAAATTAAGACGGAGAATGTCATTCTCCGTGTTACTAACACGGAGAATGGTCATTCTCCGTGTAAATTAAGACGGAGAATGCCATTCTCCGTGTTACTAACACGGAGAATGACCACCCTCATGCGAAATTAATATTTTTTGTGTTCTAACACGAAGAATGGCTATTCTCCTGCATTTCATGGTTAGCTGAAACTTTGGAGGGCCATAACTTTTGACTGGGAGGTCGAAACGAGGTCCCGTTTGTCGCAAAATGAGCGTATCGTCGAGGAGACTGAAAGTAACGTTTCTTCGTTAGACGGCCTTCTGAAATTTTAGAATCGCAAAAAAAATGATGTTTGGACCTCCGTTTTAGCACTTTTACCGTTTGTCTCGGTCTTTCCGAAATTTTCCGACGAGTTTTTGAAGCTTTTTGAGGAGAAAACCTAGATTCGAAAGTGAGCAGCGTATGGAAGAAGATGAAGTATCGAAACATTTTTTTAATAGCAGTTTCGTGGGTGTTTTCAATAAATTAAAAGGAAGGGCAAAAGGGTCATTTGGAACCCGCTTTGGATAAGTTTCTCTAATTCTGGGCACGCGATGAAAGTTTTTTTAGCAGTGGATTTTACATAAAACTTTTTTAGTTTTTGGGCATTCCATAAATTCTCCCAATAAAAAATATAATTTAGAATTTGAATATATATTTAGATAATATTAGTTTGGATTTTTAATATATTTTAATTTTAAAAAATATTTTTTGTAGAACTTTGAATTTATATTTAGATACTACCATGTAGTTTGGTTAAATATATTTTAATTAAAAAAATTTATTTGCAGGACTTTGGATATATGTTTTAATAATATCACGTAGTTAGTTTAAATATAATTTAAATATCGAATATATTTTAATTTGAATTTGTTATATATATGTTTATAAGATTTTGGGTATATGTTTAAATAGACGTAACGATTTTGGATATGTGTGAATAAAAGGGGTATTCGGTTATACAGAAAAGATAAAGAGAGAGTTTAAAATTATATTATTCCGTAATTTTTTTAAAATGAAATGGCTGATGATATACACACATGCGGCTTAATTTGGAACTGTTTTGAAATCTCCTTGTAATAGTAGAGATAAGGAGGCTTGAAAACGACTCAAAATAAACCGTTTAATTAACATATGTATATCCTCACATAATTAAAAATAAATAAAAAAATTATAACTAATAGTGTAACTACCTAATATTATCAAACTATAGCCATATCCAAACACCTCTAACTTACATGGTTAAAATGTGAGATATTTTTGGGTTGGGCGGATTCCATCCCACATAATAGCGCTTTTTTTTATTATAAGGAATTATAATTTAAATTATTTTTCAACAAATAATTTTCCGTGCACCACACATTACTAGTTGTAATTAAGGCCAGATAAAGTCGTCTTATGTTTCGATATGAGTTAATTGTCCAAATGGTGCCTAAGGAATGTTGTGGTCGCCGTTTTTGTGATTGAACATTTTTTTTGTTAATTTGGTATCTAAGTTTTGCATTTTGGTTTGAAGAGTGTCTGAACTAGGTTCCGTTGGTGCTTTTGGATAAAAATCGTTAAAAATGGACATGTGTGATAGTCACGTGTCTTATTTTTAGGATTATTTTTGTTACGAGCAGCCGCTACGTCGACTATGATTGATTGCAGAGTCGTCATTTTGTACTCGACAAAAGCTATTTGTTTTACGTAGAATTCTTTCAAACACCAATATTCTCTTTACAAAAATGATAGTCCAACAACAAAAATTTGACAAAAATGAGGCAAGCAACCATCACATGTTCGTTTTTATTAGTTTCCATCCAAAAGTACAACGAAGCCTATTTTATACACTTTTTTCCTTTTTTTTTTTCGTGCGGATCAGTGTATGCTACGATCATCAGACCTATGATGTTGTGGGATCGTGGATAGGACGGCCACACGTCCTTATGGTATTTCATCATTCTCATTGCTCCTCTGTCAATGTTGGCACCCTCTCGATCGTACACGAGATTAGAGGCGTCCATGGACTATTCGCATCCGCTCGACCGTACGCACAAGGCGAGATAACGTCTCTAATCCTGTGTCCGGGTTAAGGCAAATCCACGGGCCGGTCGCACCCGCACGAACGCTCGCCTCGAGGCGAGGTAACGAGCACGGGTCCAGTGGACTTATTTCCAAGACTCAGAATATTTCGTATTTCTCAGACCTATGATGGGTGCCCCCGATGGGACGCGCTCCGTACAAGACTTCTCATCATCGTCCGAGCTCCTTTATACACTCTTTTAATCAAAATATAAAATTTAGCTACCAAATTAACAATTTTTTTTTCCTATCACCAAATCTTTCCCACCACATTCCTTGGACAACATTTGGTCAATTAGACTCTTTTGATAATAATCACTGTAGCATATTTTGCGCCCAAACAGAGAGACAATGGAGGACAGGGGAGGCGGCGCCGGCGGGAAGCTGTCGAGGAGGTCCTTCCGCACGAGGGCTCCGTCGACTCCGTACGACCGTCCGGCGAGGGCCAGCAAGCCGGACGGATGGCTCTCGAAGCTCCTCCTCCAGCCCGCCTCCAAGATCCTCCCGTCCTTCTTCCCTCCAAGAAATCGGCAAGATCCTCCTCCTCCTCCTACCGAAGCCGAAATCGAAGTAGAAGTTCTTCCCGGTGAGTTCGATCAGTTTCGCGAACCTAGGGTTTTGGGCGGGTTTGGGGTTTTTCCAAGGCCGTAAAGATCTAATCTTTTGATTTCATGGAACTAGGGTTTTGGCGGGGTTTGGGGATTCGGCAACTTTGCGAGGGTTTTGATGGGGTTTGTGGATTCAGTAACGTTGCGAAGATAGGGTTTTGGTTAATTTTGCTCTGGAAAGACTCAACTTTAATGCATTGATACATATTCAATGAGCTTTAGGTTTGACCATTTTCACGAAGCTAGGGTTTGTGCATAGTTTGGGGGTTCATAACTTTACTGTGTTTTTGGGGGGGGGGGGGGGGGGGTGGGTTGTTTGGTGGACTTTGTCGGTTTTACTAACATCAAGAAGATAGGTTCTTGGTGAACTTCTCTCTCAATTGATGAGCTTTAGCCTGACGGATATTAAATATTTTCTTTGAACTATTATACCATTGAGGCCGTTGTAAGTTTTTACGGTGCATTTGTAAGGAATTAAGCGCCGAGGCTGATAGATCTACTTTTCTCTACAATTTCGTAAAGCTAGGGATTTGGTGGAGTTTAGGTTACCTACTAGTAGGATTTGCTGGAGAGTGTGGATTCACTGAAGTCACAAAGCCTTGATGAACATAATAATTTCGTCTTTGAACTATGGTGCTGCCATTGCTAAAGTTGGTTCAAGTATTTTGCGATCCGTTCCTAAGGATTGAACTTCAATATTGTATGTTTTAATCAATTTTATAAAGTTTATAAAGCTGGGGTTTTGGTTGGGAGTTTGTGGCTCACTAGTTTTACTAGCGTTTGGTGGAGGGGGTTTCACTAAGGACATAAATATATGTTTGTGGTGTTCTGAGATCCCCTAACTTCACTAATGGTTGGTTGACTTTGGGGTTTTACTAACATCATAAAGTTGGGGTTTTGGTTGGTGTAGTCGAAGGGGATATGCACACTGAAGGTGCTACAGTCTCCATATCGTCCAAGCACAAGGCACAATAAAAATGCTTGTCCGAATGAAGCAATGCGCCATTCTATTAAATATTCCATATATAAATAAGTAATAACTGTGTAAAGTATGATTTACAACAATTTTATTCTTTCATTAAATACTGCGTAAAAAACTCAAAATTTCTGTTCCGCCAGCTGAAAGTACAGTAGTAGCAAATCAGATTTGCTGACTTAAAAGCCATAATTTAGAAGTAAGACACAAGTCATAACAGCTCACCAAAGACAGAATTTGAGTAGTCGTAACATCTCATTCAATAACAGTTTTTGGGAAGTCATAACAACTATTTAAAAGCAGAATCGAAGCCCTCGTTCACAAAACATAATTTAAAAGTCTTAGCAGCTCTCACTAAAAGCTTTCCTATTAGAGAAGTCATTTTAGTCAGGCACATATTTACTGCGACTGAATAGGTTGTAATGCATGGTCCTGCGCGTTAGAGGATCATGGCTCACTAAATTTGCCTCGCATCAAGGAATATGAGGCGCTATGCCTTATCTGTGCCTTGCCTTTGCGCCCAGGCCCGTGCTTTAGAATAACGGGTTTGGACATTCACTATCTTTACTAGAATATGGGGTTTCACTAACCCCGTTAAGCCGGGGTTTTGCTGGAATTTCGTTGATTTGCTAACTTTACCAGGGTTTGGTGGAGTTTGGGATTTCATTACAATCATAAAGCCAGTTTGACCTTACCCATCTCTTAACTTGCAATCCCATCCTATTTTTAGCATGTGTCTCTGTATGATGCTAATAATTCCCATTTTTCTGAAAGTTGGATATTATTTGACTTGAACTTGTATGTGGTACATGGTTGTCTTCGAAGACTGAACACTGGCAAGACATTTTCCTTTAAGCAATTACTTACCTATTTCTAATTGTTAACAGAACTCGAGCAAGAGGATCCTGGTGCAGGATTGTCACCCATTTCTGATGTAAGGCTTCTATATTATTTTTACCTTTTTTTTCCCCCTCCATATGTTTCCTCGCCATTATGAAAAATTCGAATTGATTATAACAAAATTTTGCATTATTTGGTAAAAGCTCCAAGCCTTTAATTTTAGTTCTGTAGTTTTGTACGGCCATCATTTTTCTTGTCAGCATGCTTAGTTCCAATAATGAATGGCACTGTAAGGTTCATGGGTTCTTTCTTTGATGACTACATGCAAGATCTCTGTTCTACTGGTAATATATGCTATACATACCTATGACTGGTTCTATGCTTGTAGAATAAAGCTTCGTAATATGCTTTAGCCATCCTATGATTCTTATGTTATGTATCTCTATCCTTTTTTTTATCTACTTATAAAATTCTGCCCTTATTGATGGGTTCTTTGGTATTTAATAGCATATGCATACGCATCTTCCTTGGTCCATCGTCAGTTAAGTATCCATTTATCACTTCTACTAGTAACCTTGCTTCAACCCTGTTATCCTACTGCACATCTTGCGACATTATTCTCTCTACAACAGCTGACCTATTATGGTTGTTTTACCTAACTATACTTACCTCTTAGCATGTGAAAGAAAAGGGTTTCATAAGTTTAAGCACACTCTCCACATATGCTCATCTTTGGTATTCAGAATTTCAGATGTGCTATTTCTTCTCATTCCTGAGACTTATCTTCTCAAAACAGATTAGTAGTTATTATTGTTTTCCATAAATGTGACAATCTGATATAAAGATGCAACGGAAACAACGACAATAAAACCTCTATCCCGAATCTTTTGGGTTGGCTGTTTGATCCTTTTCTCCATTCAGCTCTGTTAAGGGCCATCCCTCTGTAACACTAAAAAATCGTATCATTCTTTAAAGACTACCTTCAGTCCTAGTGGCTCCTTTAAGTAGTATCTTATTTCTCCTTACAATTGCATCTATTGACATATCCAAGCCACCTAATGCGATTTTCTTCTATCTTGTCCTCAATTGACGTCACATTTAGCTTTCCACAAATACACTAATATATTATCTTATCTTTTAATGTATTATTTCTCGTCCATATTAGCGTCCTTATTTCGGCTACACCTTTTTTCTGGACATCTTACTTCTTAATTGTCCAATACTCTGATCCGTAAAATGTCTATGGTGATATAGCAGTATTATAGAATTTTTCTTTCAACTTTGAAGGTATCTTGCGGTCTAAGTACTCTAGAAAGACTCCTCCATTTCAACAACTTTGTTTTTATTCTATGTATGCCATCCTTCTCAATATCTTCCATCATGATGGATGGTTGATCCTAAATATCGAGAACTATACTTCTAGGTATCTCTTGTCCATTTATTTTGAGAGCCCTATTTCTCTTTAACTTTTCGACGTTTTATATACGTTGTTTTCGTCCTACTAATTTTAAACCATTTGGATTTTAAAGTTTCTTTCCACACTTCTAGTTTCCCTTATCGACCAACACAATATCGTAAGCAAATATCAAATACCATGGAACTCCTCCTAGATTGGATATGCCTAGTAGTTTTATCCATAACTAGCACAAAAAAGTAGGTATTTATTGTTGACTTGATGTGAGCCAAATATATTACGAAATGGTTTTCTCTCTCCTATAATGCTTCACATGGTCGTCACAACCCATTATACATATCCTCAATATAGCTTTTAGAAACTTTTTTCTTCTCCAAAGCCCTCAACTTTGTCTACCTATGAACACTATCATAAGATTTCTCTAAGTCAATAAAACAATATATAAAACCCTCTTCTTCTTTTTTTCTCTAAAATTTTTCATTAATCTTCTTAGTAAGTGAATGACTTCCATAGTAGATGTCCCCAGCATAAAACCAAATTTATTCTAAAAAATTCTTGTCTTGGTTACTTTCTCCTATTTTCATGGTACGACTCATAAACTTAGTTCCTTGTTAGTTATTACAACTTTGCATATCTCCCTTATTTTAATATGTGGGTAGTATAAAGATAATCCAAATGAAGATTCAGACACATATTTATGAAAGCTCTTATAATAGCACACTGAGTATATTCTTAAACATTATTACTCTCAAATGTCCCTATTCACTAGTAGAAACATGCAAGGTTGTAAAAGGCGCTAGGCGGTAGGCGGGCGGCCACCTACCGCCTAGCGCCTAGGCCGCCTAGGCGGGGCCTAGGTGGCCTTCTAATATTAGGCGGTCACCGCAAAAAACATAGGAATTAAAAATTTAAAATATGCTAAAGTGAAAATTATACTCCAAATTTAAGTGTCTGTGTCTCACATATTAAACAAGTTTAAACATTAAACTAAGTGTCTGTGTCATGTATTTTTTTTTAAACTAAGTCTCACATATTAAACTAAGTGCCATGTGTATTTTGGAATACACTGTCTGCTCTTTAAACTAAGGTAAAGTGATTCTTTAATTTTTAAGTGCCAAATTTAAGTGTCTGTGTCTCACATATTAAACAAGTTTAAACATTAAACTAAGTGTCTGTGTCATGTATTTTTTTAAACTAAGTCTCACATATTAAACTAAGTGCCATGTGTATTTTGCTATGAATACACTATCAAATACACTGACTCAAAATTGAGACAGTTTGCTCTTTAATTACAGTAAAGTGATTCTTTCCTAGCGCCTAGAGCAAAATACACTGACTCAAAATTGAGACAGTTTGCTATGAACCTATTGTTAATTCGACATCTTGATTACAATTAACAAAGGGCATCTAACTGAACAAAAATTCACATAGTTTATTATGCGCTTACAAATGCTCATTTTGATCGGCATCCCATTTGCATTGCCATTGTATGCTCTGAATCTTATGCATAAGGTTTTGGCTTATTTCTTATAAGGCCATTCTTTAGCCATTATATTCACAACACCATCAAAAAGAGTCCCTTCAACAAATGCGCTTTAATTCAAGGAAAACTAGTGCCAAAAAATGTTTTGACAATGATAAAGGAATTGTGTTCGTAAGTCCCAGTTAATTTTTGTGCTGCAGCTGAGTTAGATATTAAATGGGGTCCGTTTGACTGATGAGTTCTATTGCTTAATTAGTAGTGCTAAGTTACTCATTTAGCAGATTCAGTCCGTTTAAGGACTATTTGTGGATTACCTTTTGGCCTAGTTCATAGATACAAGTGATTTTGTGAAGTATCAAATGTTTGATTTATATCGAGAATCTTTCTCTATGTAGAGAGATGCCTGTATAACCTATAGTTTATAATTCTAGGTTTCAGTTCTAGTGTACTTTTGTGTAAAGTACGTCTATGTAAGGGTTATATTAAAGTGATGGTTGCTGTTCTGGATTCCAGCAAGTACTGGTTCAGTTTTCTCACTAGTTTAGTAACTCTTTTTTCACGTAGATTAATGCAAAACACGGTTTATACCAGAATATGGATGACATCATCTTTGTTTTCAGTGATTTTACTAGTGCTAGTATTCATCACTTTAGACTTCTACTAGAGCAATCAGCTTAGAGCATGACTCAACATGGACAAAGTTCATCAAATGAATTAATGTTCTTATGACAGACACTTATTAGCTATGAGTTGGAGGCAAATTCCTGGCTTAAGCAGCTAGGACAAGAGAGGGCCATGCGATAGAACCTTGCTGGGCCCCGTGGGTAGGTAGATCAACCTTTTTTTAGTATTGCAACTTAAGCTGGTTTACTCTAGCAGCAATCTTCCAAGTTCCCTTAGATCACTATGTCACATGAAAATAAAGAGCCAAAAAGAAAAGACGTTTTCATCATGTCTTCTTTGATTGCATACACGTGTAGTTGCATTGTGTAGGAGGGGATTGCATACACGTTTGTAGTTGGGGGGCATTTGTTTCCATGCTAAAGGCAGAAATGATAAACTCGATGAAATAATCAGTTCTCTATAATGTATATTCGTTATTCAATTGTCTTTGGGACCTTATTTCTTCATGTAGGAATGCATAAGACCAATATGAAGTTTCGCCCCATGCAAGCCTTGTATCGTAAGGGAATAAATTTTATAAGATGAGACAGGCTAAACCAATTAACTATATAGATTTCTTGCAATGAGGTTGTTTGAAAGATGAAGCAAACTTCTTTTTCTGATGAAATCATCAATGTCACAATCTTCGAGGCTGCAAAAGCTTCTGTAACAATTTTTATGCACTTCGTCAACAAAAAGAAAAAGAAAAGAAGAATCATACCATGATGCTCTTCCTCCCTCTTATCTATATATCTCAATCTGTATTATATATCTCTATTTTCTATCGGATTTATTTAGTTCACATCATTTCCCCCTCTAATTCACATATAGTTTATTTCCATACTTGATCCATCTGTGTGTCTATCTTTTGTCTATTTTTATATTTTTTAAAGTTCGAGGAACACATCATGTGTGAATATTTCCTAGGTTGGTACTTGTTTTTGGCAACGGTTGCAAACCATAATTTGCTAAATGTTGCTATCAGTGTCTACAACTACACGCATCTCCAAAGCCTTTTGTGCATTATTAAAGTTATTTGAAAATGGAGGGTAGTATTCTAGATAGAGGCAACAATTCCCACAATTGGTTGCTACAATGTAGCTATATGCTACATACTAAAAAATTGTTAATCTAGAAAACAGAAGCTATAGCATCCCACTCTATGAAGCATAGGTACTGGTACGAGTACCCAATACTTCAATACTACAATTTTTAAAAATCCACGGTACTGGTTACGTCTATAATACTAATAGAGTAATAGTAATAGTAATAAGTGGTTAGATAATTGCATATATCTACAAGCCAAACCGGAAAATAAATGGAATGATTATGTGATTAAAATTATGTAATAATAGCGTATCTATCAAGGACCTATCTACAAAAAAATATAATAGTTCTTGGCAATCAGAAAATATCACAGCAGAAAAGTGAGGAAAAAGATATAAAAAGTATAGGAAAGCAACAGAAACGGTCATAAAAAGAATACAGCAGAAAAATAAGGGTAGGAAATGAGATCCTACAGTAAAGCAGAAATACATGTAAGTAGAAAACTTACCCAAACAGACCACCATTGTTAATGGCCCCACCAGGTACCTATCCGGAGAGAGAGAGAGAGAGGGGATCCTGTACAAATTCAACCTATGTATTAATTGGTTAGCGGGTCAAAAAAAGGTGGAAAGCGTTTTTTTACTTGGTGCCGTACGTAACGTAGGTTTGAGGAACCGGCCCGAAGCTCAAAGTCGTTACTTCATGCCAGTACCCGAGGGCATACTTGGTTTTTAAGAAATATAAAAGAATTGGTACATGCTTAGTACTGGGTACGTGTCAGGTATCGAACCCCAGGCCTTTTGAAGTACCCGTGCTTCATGATCCCACTTTGATAGAATAGTGATCCATATAGCAATATATTACTTCATATTCACAGTCTGATTCTCAATATTATGTACTGCATATGGTGTTTATTCTTATGTTATGTTTCTAATGTCTATTCTAAATAAGTATGACTTCCATAATTTGATTGTATAGGTTTATTGAAGATCTTGTTCTTCAACGGTTCAACCTCTATCTAACTTCATTAGATGCTTCTTTAAAAACATCCAATGTGGACTTGTGTGCGACTCCTAAAAACAACCCATGTAGCGACTCCTAAGCTAAGAGAAAATAATAATAATATGTTAGAAACTACATATATCAATCATAAGCAATATGAAAGAGAATATACAATATAGTATATTGTGATTTATCTTGCAGCCTTTAAGAAATAATAATAATATGTTAGAAACTACATATATCAATCATAAGCAATATGAAAGAGAATATACAATATAGTATATTGTACACACTACACATATACAATATAGTATATTGTGATGTATCTTACAGCCTTTTCAAGTATTTGAAATATGCTATGAGATCATATTTGAAATTTTGAAGTCAAGTATAAAGCCCTATACCACTAATTATTCGTATCATCCTATTTGTTCGTTATATACTGTCAGATATCTGCTATCCTCTATGACACGCCTCAGTTGTTATGTGTCCATTATACACTATCTGGAACCTTTATCATTATGGAGGAAATGATAAGTATAGAACCAGACAATTTGGGATAGAAACACAAGTTGTCTAGACGTTCGCTCTAGCATTTGCTAATCCAATAATGCAGTTATCTTCCATTATTCTTACTAGACACACTACTTGTTGACATTACCTTGCCTTTCCCAGCACAGCCTATATCCCAAAGTGTCGGGGCGACTGTTTGAACACTTTTCTTCCATTTCAGCTACTAAGTGCCATGTCCCCCATTTTGCCCAAATATCAAGGTTGTAGAGCATGCCATTGATTTATAGTTTATACTTCTATGTCACTTTTTTTTTGCTTCCTTTGCAGGACTCTGATTAAAACTATGCTCCTTATAATTTGATTCTATATATCCATTGCATAATACTGTTTTTCTTTGCTCATAGTTTGAAGGTCCTTGTTTGCAAACTTTTCATTCTAGTTTCAGTGTATCTGGTAGTTCTTTCTTTATCAAATAGTAAACTCTGCACTTGGCTATCTGGCTTTCTAATAATATTATCCAATGGTGGAATGAAGGAACCGGGACCTTCTGCTAGATATGAACAGCCAGAAGTTGATCCCAAGGGCAGTGAACCTGTTAGAGACAAATCAGGAAATACTTCTGGGCTTGCTGAAATTGAACAGCAGCTGAAACAGAAAAAATTCTCTAGGTAAGTTGTATTGTAATTTTAGATATGCTTTGTTTCTCCAGTCTATGTTAAACTTTCTACTTATATGATAGTCAGTCTTTGCTTGTGGGCCACAATCTTTTCCTTTTGCAACATCAACGAAACAAAGCCCCACTGCCCCACTGCAAAACGCACAACACTCACATAAACACGCTTCTGGACACCCTTATTGTCCGAGTGCTGAGAATCTCCCATTGGTCCATGTTTGATTTGCGTTGTAAAATCTGTGGACGCTAGCCAGTTAGATATTTCTTTCTCGTGGAAAGAAAGAACAATATCTTCTTTTGCGGGTATTAAGAGTCCCCACCCCTCCCCTCTTCCATGTGTACATCACTCTTCCTGCACCTCACACTATCCCAAAAGCTACTTTGCTAGTAGTAGATTTAAAAATAGGAAAAAAAATGCATACACTCATTCTACTACAGGGAGGATGACTCATTTAATAAATTTGGATCTGAACTCATGATATATAACATAAATATGAAAGAAAAACATAAACCAGGGGATTGATAATGCTCAGGTACAGTAGCTAACATGGTCTCTGTCATTCTTGTCAGGCTGCTTCCTTTTGTGTATGTTCCATATTCAGATGCCATGTAGGCACTTGAGACCAAAGTTTCGAACTTTACCACTTATTATTTTATCATTCATACATATTCTTGCACAGCTTCATTGATCTGCAGAGCAATTGCAGTGTCTTTGGCAATTGGCACTCACACTAATGATCATTGTGCTTGTCTGTTCCTGCAAAGATGCCATTGGCACTTAAGAGAACAGAAATGAAGGAAAGCCATATCTGAAAATGCTCACCTCCTGTATCTGCGTGTTTCTGTTCTACACTTTTGATTGGCATTAATTCTTATTCAGTTTGGTTTGACAAGATCGTGAGTAGCATGGTACTAGTTTTTTTTCAAGACTTCACTAGGTTTCTAGGATAAGTTTGTTTTATACTCTCCTTCTTTTCTTTAAGTACGATTTCAGAGTGCTTTAGGTTTGTTATGGTAATTTCTCTTATTTTGGCAGATGGCCTTCTAATCCAAATGCGTAGCTTATTGCTATTTACTAAGTTTTTTAGGTTTCTTTAATAACTTGCATTCCAAGGCTAGTCTCTTCGTTTTTTTTTCAATGTTTTACCATGATGCTTGAGGTGTACCTATGGTCAGTCTTTGGGGTTGCTGGGCTCCTTATTCAAATGTATATCTTGATGTGCAGAGATGATACAAATCGTTTAATAGAGTTGCTGCGTTTAAGGACAATAGATCTTCCAGAAGATGATGTGCATGCTGCAGGACTAGAAGTTGCAGAAACCATACCTGGTCAAAAACACGTAAGAACATCGTCTAAAGAAGAGTATCGTGTGCATAGGACTTGGAAGACTGCTGATACTTTCCAATCTATTGTAAGGGGACAGTAACTTTGTATCATATGTTCTTTAATACACAGTCATCCTTCAAATATTCATTGCAGGTTTGCATTGGCCAATCAATGTCTTACCATTTCCTTTTGTATAATAATAGGCACATGATGTCGGTAATGCAGAAACCATACCTGGTCAGAAAAACTTAAGAACATCTAAAGAAGAGTGTACTGTGCATAGGACTCGGAAGACTACTGATCCTTTCCAATCTGCCGTAAGGAAGCAGTAACTTTGTATTATGCTCTTTATACAATCATCCTTCAAATGCTGATGAGAAGCTTGTATTGCCCAATCAATATCTTACAACTTCCTTTGTATAATAATAGGCACATAATGTCGGTTGCTCACCAATTGAAATTGCAAAAGCTTACATGGGAGCACGAACAACGCCATCAGGTCATGATTGCCAAAATGGGCAATTGAAGAACAAGATTTTGTTCAGTAATGAGAACTCTGTATCAAAGCTACCGTCCACGCCTTCTGCGAGGTCACCCATATGCTGGCCTGGTGCAGTGTTGCCAAATGATATTGAGTATCTAACTCCTCAAAGAGGCAGGAGTAGGTTTGGTCCTCGGACTCCTTATTCTGGTGGCATTTTTCCAAAGGCTACTTCCAAGGTTTGTGCAAGTAATTATGTTAATTTTTGTGATATACATTAAAGAAACACACTCCTACACACATAGGGAGCTGTTTGGTTGTGGACTTGTCTGCACTTTTTTTTTTTAAAATGTGGATCATGTCTTACGTCATATCATACAAAATGGTGATCTGCACTGTCCATCATGATCTCATGGTTTCAGTTTCAAGTTAATGGTGAAAAAGCTGACTTTTCATCATTCCGATGAAGCAATCATCGACTCATTTACTTGGTTCTACTGAGCTACTAACCCATAATTTACACATTAATTCATTCAAATATCATTCTTATTATAGATTAGTTGTAATATCAGAATTCATTCCTTAGTGTGTATATTTTGTGTTATCATATTCTCCAGACTCTGATGTCCAGGTACTCAACTCCTGGAATTTCTTATATATGTGAGCACACAAGTATTAAACCTCCATAGATAGTTTGGAAAACACGACTGTGGCTGTGACTACGGTTTAGACTTGCTTCATTGCATATGGGATGATCTTCTGAAGCTGTACATGAGTATGCGATGGACAAGAGCTTTATAGAATCTTTCAATATTGGAAACTAGACTTCATACGCACGAAAGGAATACTGATGTAGGACACGACCTAAGGAATATCCAAGTGTATGGACAATATGAACTCTTAGGAAAATTAAGGGTCCGTTTGGATAGGTTTTCTGAAAATTTGCTCTGAAAACAATTTTCAAAGAAGATGTTATAAAGCTGTTTTTAGAAATAAAAGTTTAAAGATTCCGTTTGGTAAAATATTTTTAGAAAATAATTTTTGAAATAAAATTTTGAAGAACGTGTTTGGTATTTCTTTTTGATATATATACATATATATATTCTCTCAAGAATGTGCTGTGTTCGTAATTTCCGTGTCCAACTTGACACATTTCGTGTCTAGCCTCTAGTTCCGACCCCAGGGTGCCTACACCCAAATTTTCGTATCTGACACACTGTTACAATAATTCTTCCCATGTCCACACAACCAAACCCCCAAAATACAAAACTCCGGCTTTTACAAAATTCTTCTCGGTTGTCCTCGAATCCGACATCGTTTATGTGGGTTGGGTGGGGTTGGGGGGGGGGGGGGGGGTGCTGCCCTCGACGGAGCTCCACTACCACTTCTCCATCGGATCCGATCTCGATCCGCGGCCGCTTCGGCACCATCCGTCGTTGCACCTCCCTCCTCTCCGGCGAGCAATTCGTCGTAAAGTCTATCGACAAGACCCAGCTTCTAGATGACCCCCTTGATCGAAGCTTATCCACCTCGCCTCCGTCGGCAATCCCTCCGTTGGCTGCGACGTCGCTGCGATGCTCCCGGCCTTCGTCTCCGACGACAACATGATCGAGGTGACAACCGGTGTTCGTCCCTGACGAGGAGTTCGGCTGCGACGGCGCCGCGATGCTCTCGATCTTCGTCCTCGTCGACGACATGATCGGCCGTGCCGTGATGCTCCTGATCATGGGACTCGGGCTCTCCAGAAGACGGGGGATGTCACGACCGGCGGTGCAAGAGAGGTCGGCGAGGGACGGAGGTGGTGGAGGAGGGACGGTGCGGAGCGGAGGAGGGGGAGGAGGAGGCTCTCGTTCTTCGTCCTCGTCGACGACATGGGACTCGGGCTATCCAGAAGACGGGGAGATGGCACGACCGGCGGCGCAGGAGAGGTCGGCAAGGGCGGAGGCGGTGGAGGAGGGACGGTGCGGAGTGGAGGAGGAGGAGTAGGGGGGAGGGAGGAGAAGAAGGGATCTCTTTCCAGAGTTGCTGTAGTAGGAGAGAGAGAAAGTAAGAAGAGGATTTTTGCGGCTGTAGTCTAGTGTGTGTAATCTGAAAAGAGAAAAAAAGTAGTTTTGGAAAAACTACATTAAACATGAGATGGGCCAAAAAAACTTCTGAGTGTGCTTTCATGACTTGTCTTAGCACCTTTTATCCCACGTTTGTCTTTTAAACTCATAAAACTGACTTATTATTGATATCCAAACAGAGCCTTAGGGTTCATAAGCTTAAATTTTTTATGATTAATTGATTACTATATTTTATCACAACTAATATACTTTAAGTACAAGATTTACAATTGAAAGTGTTCTGGAATGAAGTTGTCCAATGTTGTGGTCGTGGTGGAGCTGTGGATAGGCTTAGCCAGGCGGCTGGCTGGTCGACTTCTAGAACTGTGGTTTGCAGAAATCAATCTATGATCAACAGGTCTCAGTGGCAGTGTTTGGTGGTGGCTATTGTTGGCGACAGCAGGACAAATGATAATGATGATGCTGGAACAAGGATGAAGAGGGCACACAAAATTCGTGTCCTCTCTCAATTCTCGGGGTTTTTTTGGCACTAGAAACTCAAAGTCGTTGTCAGTGGTGACAACGATCCCTGTGCTCATTTCTAGTGTTTGGCACCAAGCAGTAGATGGAAAGAAGAAGTGTTGTCTCATTGATCAAACAACCAAAGATCGGCGATTTGATTGATATAGGAAGATAATTGGGGGAAGAGCTTCTGTTAGTAATCTTAAACACAGTTTATTAATCAATTATTTCCATTGTTGTTCCACCTATGCTTTTATAGCCAAAATGACTAAGGCCTCGTTTGGTACACTGTAATGTAATCGTAATCAAATAAAAAAAATAAAACCAAAATAACAAAAAAGAGTCTTCTATCAGTGAGAAGATAAAAAACCAAAATACAAATGACTTGTCTAATAAATTCTAATAAATTAATAACTAAACAACTAAATCCTAACTACTTGGAATTGGTTGAACACAACTGATGCTCCTCCATCAATCTCTTCGGCTTTGAAATTTTCCTTTTCTTCTTATTACAAGTCGAAAGAAAAATAGTCCAAGAAAGATCTAAGGAGAGGCCAACTCCCCTAGAATCAGCTGCAAGCCAGATCATCGAGCTAATCAAAGAGGATAAAATCCAGGAACGAGAGAACCGAGAAACTTGCAAGCCAATCTACTCCTTTGTTTGCATCTCCGGTTACCCAAATAATCTTGCAAATCCAAGCACAACCCTTTAAGATTTCTATATGCCTCCCCAAGATATTAATTTTTTTATGTGAACCACTTGAAGCTTTTCGAATGTTATCGACTGCTTGCAAGACAGTCATTCGATTAATAATCTTCAGGTGACCTCCATCCCATCCATGACGGAGACCTAACATGATAGCCCATACTTTTGCAGCTAATTGGTACATCATATCCAATCGACAAGCAAAGCCTGACTACAATAACCGAGGTTATTCCGGTATGGCCCTCCAGTCCCAGTTAAATCCATACTACTCTTAACGTTACCATCATCATTGATTTCATCCACCGTGTCGGCGAGGAGACCAATGTGCTAACAAATTCATTACTCTCGGTTGCAAGGCGTGCTTGACACACAACAACGTGGATAAATCAAGGGGATTCCTTCCATCAATCAGGTTGACATAGTTATTAATAGCAACATTCTTGGTCTCTAGTATTTTCCTTGTCATGCACCCATATGTTGTGCCAAGTCCATAGTTGCCATAGGCTTGAAAGTTTTCACTACCTAATGAATGTGGGTGATAGTATAATGAAGAGACTCTAGAGTTCTGGTGCAGTGGCACGGACTGTAACAAGCAATAAGTATTAGCTTGCTTGCAGCTTATCTATTGGATTTTTTAATGTTTTGTGCTTTGCTTCCATAATAATGAAAATAATGGTGACATGATTGCCACAATTTTCAGACATTCTGTTAAATGCCGCATAAGAAATATATTTTTGCTTGTTACTCATTGAGATATCTATGCTGCTCAACAGTAAGTGCTTTTCTGGTTACCCTAGTATTTTTTGTTCATATACTAGTATAGCCTGCGTATTTGTTTGTTCATATACTAGTATACTTTTCTATGCTAAACTTGGGACTTTCCTTGTTGCCTTTGGTTTCACAGAAGTCGCCAAGGAGGATGGACTCTAATTTCGATGATGGTTTTGCACCAGTTGGTTCTATTCGTCATGTACGCGCAAAGAATATGACAACTACTGCTCCCACAGTAGCTACTCCATCTCGAACCAATGCTTTCCCATTCCTCTCAAAGACTTCAGATGCTTTTAGTGCTCGAGGAAATCTTGTGCCTAGTCCCTAACGGTGGGTTTCTTAACCATCAATCTACCAATGGGGATGATGAAGCATCAGAATTTGCTGCTGGTTCTCTGACTGTTCATCCACAATCTAGCAAAATGGCGAAGAGAATTTTGGAACACCTCAATAGAACTGTTCCTTCCCCAAAAGAAAAGTCATCAGAACTAAAGTTAGCTATTGCAAGAACAAAGCTCCCTCCAACTTCGTCAACTTTTGTGAAAGATGACCAGGATGACAATCCTATTATTAGCATTTCTGAGGAGCAGAAGACTGATTGCTTGCTCGGAAGGGATATGGTTGCCCAGGAGGGTGCAAACGCAGAAAAGGTATCACTACTTATCTACGATGATTTCATTTTGGCACTTCTCTTGCACAGTTATAACACGAGAAACAAGAAACAAGTCTTCCCTCTACTCTGTGTGGTAGTGTTCTCATCTATTCTTTATTTTTTTCTCTTTGTTTTTGCTATGACTATCTATCATGTCCTACATTTTGAATATTATGAACATGGAGATTGATATAATTCTATCCATAGTTAATTTCTAGAGATGATGATCTTATTCTTGCTTGAACTTCTTAAGATTAAGCTAAAAATTCATGGGCATGTACATTTGTTAGTAAAATGAGTTTTCAGTGAAGCTGCTTTTGAATTTATGCTGGATTTGGGATGCTTATCATGGCTGCTTCTACTTGTTTCTTGAAAATCTGCCTGATGCTGTTTGATAACCGCAGCTTATGAAAAAGAAATTTGAAAAAGCTAGTCCGATTTTGGGACAGCCTTTGAAGCAGGTGGTTGGCTGCTTTCAAAAGCTGCTTCTAGTGCTGCTTTGTGAAAAGCAGCATCAATCTTGAACAAGGCCTTAGGAGATCCAACTTTTATTGTATCAGCTACCACCGAAAATATGAAATATTAACTGGTGGATGCATTAGTGCTTTAGTCAATTTATTATCACCATAAGTAGGGTAACTGCTAAACTTAGAATAAAGACAATAATTGACAGGCCTAATCACATTTTCCCTTGAGATAGTACATTTGGTGGCTTATATATATAGCAAGCTTCATGTACGGGATTAACTTTACGGGAAACTTACGCGAGCACTAAACATACACGTTTCTCTTCCAAAATTTTATTCTTTAAAAAATTTAAATCTCTCCCTTTTTGGGTAAATTGCAAAAAATCCTTCGTTAAATGTGCACCTTTTGAGTAGAAAGACCTTTTAGTCAAATTTAGCAAATAAAGACCCCTGCAATCTATGACTTGCTCGGCCAGCCCCCTACCGTCTGTTGACCGTTAGTTTTGACCGTTAAGTGCATTTTTTTATATATAAAAAAAATAAACTACCCCCCCCCCCCTTCCCTACCCTCTCCCCTCCTCCCCGCCCTCCTCAGCCCCCCTCCTTACTCAGGCGAGCAGCCCAGCCCCCCTCCTTACTCCGGCGAGCAGCCCAGCCCCCCTCCTCCTCCTCCCCGCCCCGAGCAGCCCCCCCCTCCTCCCTCCTCCTCAGCCCCCCTCATTACTCAGACGAGCACCCCCCCCCTCCTCCTCGCCCCGGGCAGCCCAGCTCCCCCCTCCTCCTTCTCCCCGCCCCGGGCAGCCCCCCCTCCTCCTCCCTCCTCCCTGCCCCCCTCATCCCTCCTCGTTACTCCGGCGAGCACCCCCCCCCCCTCTCCGCCCCGGCCAGCCCAGTCCCCCTCCTCCTCCTCCCCGCCCCGGGCAGCCCCCCCCCATCCTCCTCCCTCCTCTCCGTCCCCCCTCCAGCCCTCCTCGTTACTCCGGCAAGCACCCCCCCTTCCTTCCCGCCCCGGCCAGCCCAGCCCCCCTCCTCCCTGCCCCGGCCAGCCCTGCCTCCCTCCTCCTCCCAGCCCCGGCCAACCCCGCCCCCTCCTCCTCCTCGCCGCACCACCAGAAAGAGTGGGAGGGGGGGGGGGGTTAAAATGGTCATTACACACCCCACTTAACATCAGTTAACGGAAAGGGGACAAAATGAGCAGATTTCATACGAATTTTAAGAGCATGGAGTCTTTTAGTGCAAAAAGCAAAAATCTAACGAGATTTTTTTTGCACTTTACCCCTCCATTTTTTAAAACAAATCTATGTTTATCTTAAATAAACAAATTCTATCCATTGGTTTAATTTTTAAAACAAGGATGATCTTTTTTAAACAAAGATAGATATATTTATTTTTTATTTTTAAAATATAGATATATTTGTTTAAAAAATAATCTATCTTTCCGAACAGATCTATTTTAAAATTTTAATTTTAATGTTAATATTAATATTATTAATTTTTTAATGTTAATTTTAGTGTTAATGTTAATTTTAATGTAATTTTAGTTTTAACATTAATATTAAAAATTAAAAAATAATACTAAAATTAACATTAAACTTAACGTTATATTTGGTTTAATATTAATACTAACTTTAATATTAACATAAATATTAACATTATATTAACATTAAAATTAATATTTTTAAATATAGATTTGTTTTTAAAGATAAAAATTTTAAAGAGAGATTATTTATTTGATTTGCATTGAAAGATATATTATACAATAGATTTATTTTTACGGAAAGAACTAGATTTAAATATTAATTTATATTTAAATAGATTTATTTTGAAAGATACATTATTTGTTATATTTGTTTTTTTAGGAAATATTTAGATTTTTTTTAAGAGAGATGCGTATGTTCTTTTTCTTCTCTCCGTAAAGAATTTGTTTTTTAAATTGTCCCGTAACTTTGTCCGATAAGTTATTCCCATATAGGAAGGGGGCTATATATATATATATATATATATATATATATATATATATATATATGGAAAAATGTAAATTTATATAAAAGCTCAAGAGAAAACCCTTGACAACAGCAAAACAACAACCACAAAATTAAAAACTCAAAGTACAGAGGGGCTCAGAAACCTTCCCCTTGCAATTTGATATCTTCCTCTATACATCCCATAACCCCAGGCCAAGGACTTCTCAAGTTTTCAAAAATGCGTTTTATTCTCTCCAAATATGCCAAACTGCACACAATAGTCGAAGTCTAGCTTCTCCGTACCAGCTGCTACCCTTATGTCTCGTACTAAACAGTAATTGGATGATGTCCACCTTGGGTAAAAGGGATACCCAGCTTACTTATTTGCCATTTCCAGATGAAAGTACTAAATTCACAATTGAAAAATAGATGCTCCACAGTTTCATCCTCCTCAGAACATAGGCAACACATCTTTCCTTCTATGTAACTCCAAATTTTATGAGTTTATCCTTGGTTAGGAGTCTAACTTTGAGAAGTTTGTATAAGTGAAGCTGGGCTTTGACAGCTACTCCCTTTAGCCAAATAAAATCAAACCAAGGAACTTATATATATATATATATATATATATATATATATATATATATATATATATATATATATATATTTGAAGGTTTCGAATGCTCAACTAAATATTTGATTTTCAAGAAAAGTAGTACGTGTCCCGGGCATGTCCTACACAATATTACTCAGCACTCTCCAGGCTTGGTTGGCATGTGTTAGGTTTCATATGCTCAGCAGGATATTTGGTTATTAAGAAAACACGTGTGCAGCATCCTAGGCTCTCCTGAGGTCTGTATCCATGTCCAAACCCAACAATTTATTGACATGGATCAAAATAATTGTCCTATATGTTTCTTAGCTTTAAAATTTAAATGTTTCATTAATTGTTGTAGTGGGTTGTATAGACTTGGATCTATCTGGATTCAACCTGACTTGAATGTGACACATACACAAGTTCAAGATCCAAACTCTAGTTGGGCCGAGTATGGATCTAACATTCTTGGAAATGATCAGAATATAATTGAGTTTTACATGATAGACACAATAAATGATGGTTCGTAAGTTACAAGTTCAGCGTCTGAAAGACATAATCACTTCACATCCAACCTGAGGACTTTCCTGATTCCCACCTACTTAATTTGGTTGGGTTTGGGTTCAAATTGACCAACCAAGAGACTGCATGTGAGCAAGATCCAAGCGAGATCTGTGCTAAATGGAACCCACTATGATGCTCCTATTGAAAACAACATATTTTTACGAGTATTTAATTTTTACATTTAACAATGATCTTATGCTTGGTGACCCAATGTTTCTGGGATTCCTCTCTATTAGGCTTTGTAGAAACCTATGAATTGATCTCAGAATGATATGAATTATTACTTGTTGATAGCTTTATTTATTCATTTTTAGCAATGATCTTTGCATGCACTCATAACATGCCCTGCTGCAATTACTCATCTTTGGCAACCTTTTCAGCCATTGGGTAGTTCTTTTTTTTTTCTCCCTGGTTTCCTAAGAACAAGTCTAGTACCTTGTTACCATCCGTATACTATATATTGAAGCTGAAATTTATCCTTGTTACCATCCTCTTCTAGTGTCCCTATAATGAGTTATGTTGTAGCTCAAAATTGTAAATTTTTCTTTGCTGCATTATTGTATCTTAATTTATCGAGAATAATGTTACATTAAAGAAGTGAAACTGATTGCTTGTCAGTGTTGTCAAAACTGCTATCTGACATGTGAATGTACTAACAAGTAACACTGTCATTGTTTTTAGGTTTTGTCGGAACCATCTACAAGCATATCCAATGACAAAGATGGGTCGAAATCTCCTCCTCAAACCGGCAAGCCAACTGTTCTTGGGCTAGTTCAGAAAACGACCTCGAATTCTGACGCGCCCAATTCTTCTCAGAAGACATCCATCGCTGCTGCCAAGCCCACCAATAAAGTTAACCCTTGTGACAACGGTGTCGGCTTTACCTTTCCTGTTACTTTCGCTTCAAATGCCTTTTCTGAACCTCCTCCAACGCCAACCATGACTTCTACTGTAGCAGCTAGCAAGGTGCTTGACACAAGTGATAGAAGCATTCCTTCATTCGAGTTTGGCTCCTCCAGATCGAATAGTAGACTAGTGTTCTCATTTGGTTCATCTTCCAACTCTGGCACTACAACCCCAGTTTTCAGTTTGGGAATGACAAGAAGCCCACCTTATCTTTCAAGCCAGTCGGCAAAGATGCTTTTTGTTGCTAACAGTTAATGCAACAATGACAAAAGCTGTATCCAAATTCCGTTATTAGTAGTTTCTCATGGCGAAATCATTTTCAAATAGACAAGCTGACAGCTGCTTTGTCATTGGATATTTGATGTTACCTATGTTTTTTTGTTTCTCATTTTGGAAAATAGGCATTATTGGTGTTGCTGGGAGACTAATAGTTGTGTGACAGACCATGGAATTGTTGAAGTACAGGATTGGAAACCATACTTCCAAAATAACTTTGAAATTATCAAATATATGAGTTTATATTTCAGTTTTTTTTTTCCCCTTCTATTAAGGTGATACAAGTGAAGTATGTTGCAATAGTTGATATAATGCATAAGTATTTATTTGGACTGTGTAGCTAATGTGTATATTGATTGGAAGAAATAATCTGCTTCCCCGTCTGACCGAATTCATCCAGCCATGGCATTTGTTCGCGATTCATGAATCATGTTATTGTCGAAATAAGCTGTCTCATACTATCATATCAAAAAAGATGCCACCACCCCTCCCGGCCCCTCCTGCTCTGCCGCCGCCTCCCTCTCCTCTTTCATCTCTGCCGGCTTGCACGAGTACTGGACAAGTAATGCGCGAGTCATAGCAGGGCTGTATCAGTATATAGAACAAAGTGTAGTGAAGACGTTAGCCACATATGGAGATGCTTAGCACCCTCTGCTGGCCCCAGAGCATCCATTGATGGCCTTTTTGACACTCATCCTTTCCTTGGTCATTAGGTGCATCAGTGCAACAGGAAATACTTTGCTAACTAAGTAAGAAAGGTGCATCATTCTTTTAAAAAAGAAGGATTAAAACCATTGACAGACTCAGAAAGTTTGGTGATTTTGTCTTGATAACCAACACCTGCACTTTCTATCCTTACTCTTGTAATATTGATAGCTACTGCTTGGCTAGTTTGTTACTTGATGGTCCTAAATCTGGTTTTATGTGAAGATTCAGCTCCAACCAAAGTAGTTGATTATCCCTATTTTTAGATTTCAATCCTATATGTCCATGTCCTTTTAAGAAGGCTTTTAGCATTTATTTTCATATAGAAAACCTAAAAGAAAAAGAAAAAAAAAATCTCTAATGGTTGGTCTCTATATTTATTCCTATCCAACGTGCCATTTAAAAAAGGTTCTCTGTCGACTATAAATCCAACTATAAAAGATATTGTGGGATTTATTTTTACAATCGGCGACTGCAGAAACTCAAACAGTAACTTGCAACGTGGTTATGACACATGGGATTATTTTTGCATGTGGTTATGACGCATGACATTGTTTTTGCATTTGAGCCCTTAGCTTTTTCCGTTTAGGTCCTAAAAAAAATCAAAGGATGAGATGCATGTAATCATCCAACGGCTATTAATGTTAATGGTCGAGTCTTTAAAATTAAGAACTCATAAGTTCCTCTAGGATTTTTGTTCTATTTGTCCCATAAGCATATAAAAACTCTATATATTTTTTTATAGACATTTAGAGCCCTTTATTTTTAATAGTTTTCAACTAGAATAGAAATCCCTACTTGAGTAAATCTTTTTCCCCTACGAATTAGATGTTCTTCTATATGTAGAGACAAACGAGGAAGTTAAATTATTTCTAGCCCTTTAAAAATCTCGACATTTAATATCTTTAGATTATTAACAACTTTTATCCTTTACTCGAGCATTTTCTCCACAAAACTCTTGAGTATCTACATCGTTAGTGTAGACTTGGTCTTTCGTGCATGCCAACACTAGAACCAAGTGGATGTTTGAGCCTCGACTCCACCGGCTCGGCCAGGTCCCTTTTTCTAGACTTAACCATACATGTACAATGGAAAGAGTTGATTATCAAAATGGAGCCTAAAGAATGTAGTGGTTGTCGTTTTGGTGATCGAACTTTTCTTTGGGTTAATTTGGTACATAAGTTTTGTATTTTGGTTCAAAGAGTGCCTAAACTAGATTTCGTTGGTATTTTTGGATTGAAATCGATAAAAATGCATGGTCACGTGTCTTATTTTTCATAGTTATTTTTTCGTGTTTTTGTTTTTAGACTACATAAACAAATAGTTTTTTGTCGAATACAAAATGACGTCTCTACAACCAATTATAGCCAACGTATCGGCTGATCATGGCAAAAATAATACTAAAAATAAGTTACGTGACCATCACATGTCCATTTTTTTAACTATTTTCATGTAAAATACCAACGAAACTTAGTTTAGGCATCTTTAAACCAAAATGTAAAACTTAGGTACCAAATTAACTAAAATAAAGTTTGATCACCAAAATGGCGACCGTGACATTCCTTAGGCACCATTTGGACAATTAACTCTAACGGAAGTGATATTTTGCCCGACACATGGCAGCAGCTGCTAGTTCGGACTCGTCACCAGAAATCTCTCCAATAGAAGGTCGACACGTGACGGGTGGGTCAAAGCTGCGGCCAGTGCTGCGGGCAACGTAGCAGCATCCTGTGTATAATTGGAATATAAAGTTTATATTATTAAGTTACGTAGTAACATTCCTTGTGCAATATAGTTGAGGGAGGAGGGAAGGGATCATTATGAATAGGTGGTGGTGGTGGCTTCATGGGAGGGGGAGGAGAGTTCCTTGCGTTCCTTGCTCCTTGGGGAGTAGTAGCTTAGCTAGCTAGCCCATAGTTAGTTGTTTGGAGGACGGAAGAGGAAAGAATATCTCTCCTCTCTTCTCTCCTCCTCCTCTCCTCCTCTTCTTCTTCTTCTTCTCTATTCTTTGTTGCCTATGGCATGCTACCACTCTTGTCCTAATTGTAACAACTCCCCCTCCTCTCCTTCCCAACAACAACAACCTCTTCTTCCTTCCTCCTCCATACAAAACAACATCAACGACATCGAAACCGAAAGAAGAAGAAGAAGATGACATGCAGTCTCTTCCACTTGCGCCTCCTCTTCTTCTTCTCCTTCTCTTTCCAAAGGTATTAGCAACTTCTCTCATTATTAGGCCCTTGGTTATATATATAAACCAAGTAATGATAATCAAGATGATATTGTTGGGAACGCGGTGTGACCTGAACCGGAGTCGGCCTATGAGGTGCGATATTGGATTGGGCCCATATGCCTTAAAAGTGATACAAATTATCAACTCCTACCTCTTACCCAATGTGAGACTAAATTATCAACTCCATTGTCACCCCCCTTTGAGCGCTCAACCAGAAACGAGATACAAATCAACAGATATCTAGTGCATATATATATATAGTTTGACTGGGAAAGCATTGGAAAACCATATGATAACAACCCCCATTGCAGTACAGTTATGATATAAATATGAAACCATGCATTGATAATCTAGGTTGCATGGACACGGGCACGGAACGGACTCGAAAATCCTTATCTTTTAGAAATTTAGGATATGGGTATGATAATGATACAACTATGAGTGGATATATATATATATATATATATATATATATATATATATATATATATATATTATATATATATATATATTATATATATATATATATATATATATAATACTAAATCTTGAATAATATGTTATTATATATATTTTATGTATGTTTTGGGTAGTAACTAGAATCTAGAAGTACTAGTCGGTCGGACGCGCTTCAAAATAAATGTTTCTTTCTATTATCTCAATTATCTTTTGCACCACCACCATGAACAAAATCACTTCTACTCATTTTTGGAAATGTCCATGTGTCCTGCATCGATAATATCCTCTGGAGGAGTATATGTGCAACTATAATAAAATTAGGGTTATTTACACTAACTATCCCTAAATTTTGGGTTTATAATACGGGGTATCCATACTTTTAAACTATTTATACACTGACCACCCCTCCCTTTAGAAATTTTTTTAAAAAAAATAGAGGCAAATAGTGTTATAACTTTTTATTTTATCTTGAAGTAGGGGTACCCTGTGTAATAAACAGAAAATATGGAGTGTAACTAGTTTAAAAAGTAAGAGTACCTGTGTTATAAATCCAAAACTTAGAGGCAGTTAGTGTAAATAACCTAATGAAATTATATTGGTACCAAAATTATCAGAACAATATATGTATGTCAAGGATGGCTTCTTCTTAATTTGCTCAGGTAAACCTAGCTAACCATAATCACCATCAGTGATCATTCCAATCATATATGTTCAACCCTGTTCCTATACCTAAGTTTTTGCTAGAATTTTCTTTATACCTAGTTTATCACCATTTTATAGAAACGAGTATTTTTCATGAAGTCATCATGAAGACTTCAACACCACCATTTAACTATAACTCTAGACACATTACAAGCTCTTCCATAAAGCCATTACAATTAGGGTGTTAACAAGCCAAGCTAACAGTCCCTTTCAATTTGGTATGAAGCCCACGAACTAGTACACTTTTAAAAAAAAAGTGAAATAGAAATTCAAGGCTTAGTTGTAGTTTTTTTTTTTTTTTTTTTTTTCTATACAGTGCATTTACGCGGAATTTTTCCAAGTAGAAGAATATTTCCAAATGGATATTAGGAAAAGAAAGTAGCCACACTCTGGGAAAATTTCCTCTGCTCTTAGAAATTTTGCATTAAGCAACCACATCCATATGGGGGACCTTTAACTAAAAATTGCATACCTACCTCATCATGAGGAGAGAAAAATTGTTGCGTATAACTCTCTGATTCTGATATTTCTCTTCCTTATTGAACATGTTTTTGGTATGCTATTATGGTCCTACATATCTTGTGATGCTTTCTTATTGAACCAAGGTTACCTTAATTTTAAGCACCTGAGTTACTTCTCTAACAAAGAAATCTGAGTTAAATGGCATGTTATATGTACCTTCCATTGGTAGGATATGGTATATAAGTGATTTGGAATCAGTAACTTTGAAACTGAAAGTTAATATGTTCATTGCATAGTTTACAATATCGGCCGATACTGATCCGATATGGCCGTTACCGATACGGTGACCTATTACCCGACACTGACCGATATCGACATTGGGGGTCTCTTTTCCGGTCAATTCAGCAAAAAAAAAAAATTGAACGAAAAAGACAAATCAGTAAGGGTTTAAAGCATAATAAGGTTATAGAAGCATGTAAAAGAAGAAAAATTATCTATGGTGACTATTATTTCATTTAATTTCAAAACTACTAAGAAATAACACTGGAAATACTTAAAATTATGCCTAAATGTATAAAATATATATTTTTTTAAATGATAATAAAATTATTAATGATTATTTGTTTTCCGATACCAAAAAATCCGATACTCCGATCTGAAACCGCCGATATTACCGATATCACCGATACCGATACTCATATGAATTGTCCGATACCGATACTTCGAACCTTACTTCATCGTTCGCTAATTAGGTTTATTGTTGTGATTTGTTGTGCAGACATCGTGCTAGTCCAGTCATTTATCGGAAACTATGGGGTGAACTATGGCAGGCTTGCTGATAACCCACCCGAAAACGTGGTGGCCCTCCTGAAGAAGGCCAAGATCAAGAACGTCAAGATTTTCGATGCAAATCACAGCGTCGTCAGCGCATTCAAGGGCTCTGGTCTCGAGCTGAACGTCATGGTTCCGAATGAGATACTGAAAGACATGAGCGCGAATGAGGACATCGCGATGCAGTGGATCAAGGACAATGTGGAGCCCTTCCTGCCCGATACGCACATCACGGGTATCGCGGTAGGGAACGAGATCCTCGGGGCTACAGATCTCGGGATCCAGCAGGCCCTGTTTGGTGCTATAAAGAACCTGTACAATGCTCTGAGCAGGCTTCAACTGGCAGATAAGATCCAGGTCTCGACACCGAACTCGGAGGCAGTCTTTGCCAATTCCTATCCTCCTTCGTCGTGCACCTTCAAGGCGGATATCCTCGTCTACCTGGGGCCGATCCTCGAGTTCTTCGCGCAGACTAACGTCCCCTTCTACATAAACGCGTACCCGTTCTTGGCTCAAGAATGATCCTGAGCACATTGACATCAACTATGCTCTCTTCAAGTCGAATGCTGGGACATATGATGCGAAGACTGGCCTCCACTACGACAACATGCTCGAGGCTCAGATCGACGCCACTTATGCAGCTCTGGATGCTGCTGGCTTCGGGAACATGGAGGTTATCGTCTCGGAGACGGGCTGGGCCTCCAGTGGGGACCAGGGCGAAGCGGGGGCTACCGTCCAGAACGCAAGGACCTACAACTACAACCTGCGCAAGAGGTTATCCAAGAAGAAGGGGACCCCGCTCAGGCCTAAGATCCCCGTGAGGGCGTACATCTTTGCGTTGTTCAACGAGGACTTGAAGCCCGGGCCGGCATCCGAGAGGCACTTCGGACTGTTTAAGCCTGACGGGACTATCGCGTATGATATCGGATTGAAAGGCTTCAAGTCTGCTGCGTCGCCATCTTCGTTGTCTCTCAAGGTATGTAAAATTAGCTTTTGCCCTTTTTTTAAGGGCTTTCTAAAGGCACTTCACATTTTGCTCCAAGCCAGCCCATTAGGACTGCCAGCAAAGTTGGCAGTCCTAACATTAAGGAGGACTGCCAACTTCGTTCACAATCTATCTTAATATTCAAATTCTTTAGGACTGCCAGCTTTGTTGGCAGTCCTACTTTATGTTAGGACTGCCAACAAGTTGGCAATCCTAGGACTGGGCTAGCCTCAAGTAAAACTTGGAGTGCCTTTAGAATTAGCCTTTTTCAGTCTTCATGATCCAACTTCTTCTACTGATACACTGTTGCTAGGTTGAGTCCTCATATCTTTCATTCTTTTTGTGCTTGTAGATTGTTTTTAGAACAATTTTTTATACATGGTTTTTAGTAGTTCTTTCAGAATACAAGAAAATCCTCAATTTCTTCCACCATGTTTGAATATTTTGGAGCCTATGTAACTAAGTTTTGATATTTTTAGCTGAAAGTTAGATTTACCCCTATAAAAGTTATGCTACGGAGTTCTTCACCTCTCAGGAACTTCACTATTAACTTTAACTTGATCCCTAAAGGGTTATGCTAAGGAGTTTCTAGATTAGTTTTTCTTTTTTTCTTTTTTTCTTCGCATTCAAATCTTCGGAACTTCACTGTTAACTTTAACTTGGGTACTCATAACCTTGATCAATTGTTATATAGTGTATCTGTAAAATATACATTTGCCACAAGTTGGTCCTCATGTTTTCATTCTTTTTTGTGCTTGTAGATTGTGTTTATAACTTAGTAATTCTTTCAGGATACAAGAAAATCTTCATTTCTTCACCCTGTTCCAATATTTTGTAGCCTATATATGTAACTAAGTTTCAATATTTTTAGCTGAAAGTTAAATTGACCCCTAAAAGGTTATGCTAAGGAGCTTCTGGGTTAGATTTTTTTTTTTCTTTTTTCTTCGCATTCAAACCTTCGGAACTTCACTGTTAACATTAACTTGGGTACCCAACACTATTTTAACCTTGATAAATTGTTATCTAGTCCTGTAAAATATACATTTGCCACAAGTGTGAATAATGTGTTCCAACTTCCAAGTATGGATACAATCTCTTTTGGATCGTTACTATTTAGTCTTTCTCACCAGATTTACATGACCTCTGCCATATTGTTAATGGATACTTTGTTATATTTCCAATAGTAATGCTAGTTTCCTACATCTGATTCTCATATATTTCATTGTGTACACATTGATCAATTAGCTCACTGCAGGTCTGTTCATATTCGATACTGTATCCCCTTATTAGTTCGGATAACAATCTCCCTTTACTCCTAAGGGGAAGATAGACTCTCAGTAATGATCTTGACCACCTTCAAAAGTAACTTAACTAACGTCTCTCCCATAAAACGTTTAAGTTTCTGCAATTTGGTTTATGATCATCTACCCTTGTGATATCTTTCGTCATTGATTTGTGGCATTTGGTCAAGTTCTTAGTTCCATTGTAGCATACTGTGTAAAACTTTAGAATTTTAGGCTTCACATCTTTCGGCAACATTGAAACTTCATGAGGATGATCACTATTAAGATGGGATTATATTTGATTCTTTCAATATGCTAAATGGCAGAACCTGTCCCCTTCTTGAACTGACTCTTTGCTTCGATGAACTCCAGGATATTCGTGCTCATTGGTCGGGGCCCTACACCATGGTTCTTTTGGCTTGCTCTGCAGTTCTACTTCTGACTTCGTCTTAACCAAATCGATCGAGGGAACTCCAGTTTGCTGGTTGCTGAAATCTGCATCACAGCGTAGCCAAGTTGCCATCATAATTGGGCTCAAGTTGCTGATCGTTTTAGCTACGTTAGCAGTAGAACTCGATTCATATTCATATGTTCATACAGAAAACATTTTTATTTCCTAATTCAGCTCAACTTGTACATGCCTGAATCTATTTATTCATGTATTCATTAAAAAAAAGGTTAATTTCGAAGCAGTGACTAATTGCTGTATCTCTTGAGGGCTGATATCTGGAACTCTGTCCTTCTAAGATTACTGGATTTGGATTTCCCTCTGGATATGGGTCATAGGCTCACAGTTTTGATCACTTTCAAATATATGGATCTATGTTTCTAAGTGCCAAGTGGAAGATGACAATTTCAAAGGTACAGGCTTCTAACATAAAAAGAACAGTTTTACTTAATACAACCTTTCCCATGACCAAGAACCTGATGAAAATTGGATTTGACTAGAGACCGAACTAATCATATCGGTTACCAAATTTAGAACTTTTTTGCATCACTTAAGAGCATAGTTTGCAGTATCGGCCGATACCGATACCGATACCGATACCGATATGACACAGCCGATACCGATACAATTTGGCATGTCCCGATCCGATTTCGACCGATACTGACAGTGGCAGTCTCTTTCCAAGTCAATTTGGCAAAGAAAATTGAACGAAAAAGACTAATAAGCAAGGATGTAGTAAGGTTGTAAAAGCATGTAAATGAAGAAAACTTATCTATGGTAGGTAAACCAATCATCAAGGGTGACTATTATTTCATTCACTTTCAAAACTACTATGAAACAATATAGAAAATACTTAAAATTATGTCTAAATATCTAAAATATTTTCTCTAAATTTATTAATAATTATTTGTTTCCAATACCAAAAATCTGATACTCCGATCTGAAACCCGCCGATAGTGCTGATGGCACCGATACCGATACTCCTAGGAAGGGTCCGATACCGATACCACAAACCTTGCTTAAGAGATGGAGAAACTGATAAAAAAATAGCAGTTCTTTTGTATAGGCTGTTGAACGTTTAAAAATATCAATAATGTTGGTATTTCAATCTATTCTACATATTATTAAAATGCTTAAGGATTTAAGTCCAGAAACCTTTTTATATGTAAGTACAATGAAATGTTCTTACATAGGCTAGAAAAGGAAATATGGTGAATAGTATGCTTAAAATTATGAGAAGTATATTCTTTAAGTTGCAAAATCTACTTGACAAGGTCACAAAAATTATAAGGATTCATAATCCTCTACTTATTTGTGCTATGAACTTGAGAAACTTCTCCTTTTTTTGGAGAAGTGTGAAGTTGGTTTTTGTGAAAGATCGAGATACATAAGACGTGAAGGACAAGGAGAAGCCCTAGGAAGCCTTTATATGACATAATGCATTTGGACAATAAAAACGGGTAATAAGCATATACAATAAGGTTGTAAAAGCACGTATGAAAAAAAAACTTATTTGTCGCAGTTAAACCGATCAACAAGGATGACTATTATTTCATTAATGAGAAAGATATTGAATTTTGTTTGAACCATTGATAGATGAAGATGAGAAAAGAAAGAAAGAATATAAATAGTTAGGAAGTAAAATGGACTTATTGGGGATAGAGGGACTTGAACCCTCACGACCTGACCATTAAACTTAGAAAGGATGGCCCGTGATAACTACTTTTTCCACACTCTCTCTAGCGCATATTGAGGTTGACTGCCACTTCATTAGGGACAAGGTTAAGGTTCGTGAGGCTTGCAGCATGTTCCTACTGCATCTCAGTGGGCTACTACTCCTTGTTGGTTGCCTCATTGACGATATCCACGTTATCTGATTTTAGTTATGAGTTCCCACAAGGGAATGTGGCTGCAAAGTTGCCTCAACCCTTTGATTACACTGTGGTAATACAGTTTTACAATAGTGTATGTATAAAAAAACCACAACATCAGAGGCCTGATGAACTTGGCATAATCTGAGTCTGCACGGAAAAAAAGAAAAAGAAAAAAGAAAAGAAAAACATATGTGAGATCTGTAAATGGCACTATGTCCTCCATATTTGAAAAACTATTAGTGTTGCAAATAGCAAGGACTTAAAATTAAGTACAAAGTATCCTTGGACAACAACAATGATCCCCCAATAAGAAAACTGACTCATAATCCCTGTTTAAGTAAGGTTAGCATGGATCTTTCCAAGTCTTTGTCAAATTAAGAGTAGTTTGTGGGTCTAATATTGGTGAACTGTCTTTGTGGACCTTTCTTCATGACTTTGACATTTATTTTTCTTTCAAGATTTACAAAGATTTTAGCTACCAAATTGTTATGTTTCTATTTTTGAAGCAGCTACGCGCTATGGCTCTATGATGGGGAAATTCAACTTAAGGTGAAGTTTAATGCGAATTGATATTGAAACCCGAGTCTTGTAACATGTTGAACTTGATCTATAATATGGATCTCAGATTTGCATCTTTCGAGCTGAAAGGAAGGATTGAGAGAGTAAGGTTGAATCAGAATGGGACTATTACATCTGAAAGCCAGTTCTGTTGGCCGAAAACGTCGCAGAAATGACACCACCCCACTTGAAGATGACGAATCATGGCCTCGCGCAAGCACCAAGACGGATCAACACGTCGTATATGTTCCGTGACTATGTCACCTGGACAATCCCAATCTATATAACTCAAATTACAAGATTGATTACGATGTTCAATTTGTTCCTTTGTCCTAAAAACAAATTCCTCGCGATTCTCAAGAAAGGAAGAATATTACAATTGAAATCATTCACCAACACTGTGACCATATCCCTGAACGAAGTAGACGACATCTTGAACAGATCTTCCCTCCAGATTATCTCGAAGAGAGAGCCTACGAGCAACAATAAACTTCCTCGTAGGATTTGTGATTTTTTTCCCCTTCATGAATCTCTCTTGCGAGCATTTTCTGAGCAAACCTCCTTTAACCTCCTTATATAGGTTAAAAAAAAAAAATCTAATTTGGAATTAGAAAATCCCTAAATTAATCTAACATCAATCATTGCTGGGCACCACCGATAATGATAACCTTTCTGTGAACTATGATGGATCAATTATTTCATTCTTGACTATATAGGTATTCCTCTTGAGAGGGAACTTACTCGTGATTGCTCCCTATATTGATCCCTTTTTTTATTATTACCTAAGGTTTTCGCTTCAGTGTAATGGCAGTGAACCACCACCAAAAAATATTAATAGAATCCACAATATTTGGTGGGTGGGTGGTGGGTGGTTGGGTGGTTGATGAAAAAAGGTTTTGTATCCAATCGATACACGAAGAAGTTAATATAGCAACCATATTTGTTGTGCATTCATGAGACCAATTGCTTTCTACAACAGATCAAATGCCAAATCATTAGCTCATAACTGATCTGCCAATATTCTAGGTCCCAATGCCTTCCATTGTACACTCCGAAAATGTTCCACAAGGGAGCGTTTGGTATACGGAATACTATATAGCCGGAAATTCTATATTTCCGGGAATCAAATTTCAAGGAATTAAATTCCCTGAAAAATTACATTCCCATGTTTGGTGACAATATAAATATTCCCGAAAAAAAAATAAAAAATAATAATAACGAAAAAAATGAACAAATATAAAAAACCCGGTAAAAACGACAAAAAATCGGTAAAACGAAAAAAAATGGGTAAAAACGACAAAATAACAAAAAAACGACAAAACGATGAAAAACGACCAAAAAAATCGCTTAAAACGACAAAAATGAATGACCAAAAAAGCGACAAAAAATGTAATAAAACGATAAAAAATAACAAAAAAAAGGGTAAAAAACGACAAAAATAACCAAAACACAACAAAAATGACATAAATCAGTAAAAACGACAAAAACCAAAATGCGGCAAAAACGACAAAAAAATAACAAAAAATCGGTTAAAACGACAAAAAATCGGTGTATAAACAAAAAAAAAAAACGGTTAAAAACAAAAAAAATGCGGTTAAAACGACAAAAAAATAACCAAAAAAAACGACAAAAAACGAAAATAATCGATAAAAAACGACAAAAAGAGGACAAAAAATCGGTTTAAAAACGACAAAAAATCGGTTAAAACGACAAAAATAACCAAAAAGCGACAAAAAACGACAACAAATCGGTAAAGCGAAAAAAATGAAAAAAAATGTCATAAATCAGTAAAAATGACCAAAAAAGCGACAAAACGACTAAAAAAAAAATCGGTAAAAACACTACAAAAAAAAAACTACAAAACGACAAAAAAATCGCTTAAAACGACAAAAATTGTCAAAAAAAGCGACCAAAAAGGACAAAAATTGGGTAAAAACGACAAAAAATAATCAAAAAGTGACAAAAAAAAGACAAAAATGGGTAAAAAACGACAAAAAATTGGTAAAAACGACATAAAATGACAAAAAAGCGATAAAACGACAAAAAATAATCAAAAAATGACAAAAAATGGGTAAAAACGACAAAATCGCTTAAAAACGACAAAAAATTGGTAAAAACGACAAAAAATTACAAAAAAGCGATAAAAACGACAAAAAAAAGAAAAAATGTTCAAAACTAATCAAAATTGATCAAAAAAGAAGAAAAAAATTTAGACAATTTTTTTTTTGTCCGGGCAAAAAAAAAAAACCCACCTATTCTCAAGGGATAGAATTCCCATGTTTTGTGGGTAAACTATTTACCCGGATATTTATAATTCCCGGGAATAAATTTTTTATAAGCCAAACAAACGTGGCTTAAATTTTTTCGGGAATAAAAAAAACAATACCGCGTACCAAACGCCCCCTAAGTTATTGTTCAAACTCGATGCTCGACTTCGACTAAGAGCATCTCCAACCCTATTGTGAGTTTGAAAAAAATGGTTGCCACATATGAATGACAACCATTTTTTCCAAAAGTACTTCTCTAATACAAATGTGAAATAAAGTGTGGAGTTGACATGGCAAAGACAATGTGAAGTTGGTTGTCTAGATCTAGACAATGCACTTCACAATGTCTTTATGTCCATATCATCATTTGTAAATAAAATATTTATAAAAAGAAGTAGAAGAGTAAAAGTTGTCTTAGAAGTTGTAAAAAATTATTTTGTATCGTCTTCTCAATACTTTTGCATTGGAGATGACTTTTTAAACTCATTGTCATTTGTGAATATAATCTTGCCACCTATACAAGACATTGTCTTGTGTCCCATGCCACCTAAGATTCACAACACAAAATAAGACAATAGGGTTGCAGTAAGGACTCGGGGCTTCAGTTCTGATAACATATATGCCCAGGGGCGGATCCACAAACTATAGCTGGAGTCGGCTACCAAAAATTTTGATGGACTGGAAGTAGATTAATCTATATAAAAAAAAAATTAAAAACAAAAATTTGTATGGAAAGAAATATAATTTTTTTGGGGTGGGCTGGACCAAGCTTGGATCTGCCCCTGTATATGTCGAGGGCTAGGCTCAAAGGTCCATATGCCTCAGCCTGCTAGGGTAAGAATTCATTCAAGATATGCCAACCCAAACCTAATCTCGCCAAGATAATGATCAAATATTCATACCATTATGCATATCTATCATACAGATTGTATGGAACCCTAACTTGCCACTCAAGTAAGGACTTATAGAGGATATTTTGATAAAAGGGTATAAATAGTCTTTTGATTATGTTCACAGGGTAGCACTCTTTTCTACCGTAAAATTCTATCGAATTTCATACCTGCCATAATATCGATCTGACTTGAGCATTGGAGTGGCATTCAGAAAGTTTTCTCTGCCTCTCTCTCGCATGTTCGTGCACACATGAAAGTAAAAAACCGAGTATGATCAATGAGTTTTTCTAGTAGAGGAGAAGAGAGTCATTTGATCTAACCTACAAAGCTTTACGAAGATTCTGGTGGTAATAGAACATGATTATCAAACCCTTTCAGTCATCAGGCAGATTTGTCCGATGGCTTGGTATGGTTGTCCTCCAACGGACCATGCAAATCTTTGCACGATTGTAGACCCTTCATCCTTGGTTGCTAGATCGTCCAATTGTTTCCTGTAACGGTAACCAAACGTGTGTTCATCTTCTCCAGAAACATGGTTGCATCTTTCCTATCGAAAACCTAAGAGAAGTGATACCAATTGTTGGTCGAAAAATATCGCAAAAAATGATACCAATCCGCCTGAAGATAAAGAATTCCACACTCTTGTGTAAGCACTAAGACAAATCAACACGTTGTATATGTTCGATGACTATGTTACCTGAACAAATCTCAATCTATATAACTCTACAAGATTGATTGCAATATGTTGAACTTTTGTCCCGACTCACAAATCTTAAAAAAGAAGAAGAAGATTATAATTGAAATCACTCACCAATTTTGTGACGATCCCCCTGAACGAAGATACGACGCCTCAAATAGATCTTCCCTTCAAAACTATCTTGAAAAGCGAAACCTACGAGCAAGGCACGAACTTTCTCGTAGAATTTTATAAAGTTGTCTCTCTGAAATCTCTTGTGAGCATCCTTTGAGGCAAAACACCCAATAGCCCCTTATATAGGTTAAGAAAAACTAATTAGGATATAAAATCTTTACGTTAGCCCAACATCAATCTGACCATTTTGATTTGATCAACGGTCCAAATTATGTTGATTCGGACTTCATCCTGGCCAAAACCCCGATTGGTGGTATACGCCGTGTCCATATTTCGTTTTGGTGAAAATACCAAAGCAAAAAAAATTGGC
>JANAVB010009185.1:0-47377 GCA_029216955.1 Iris pallida
AAAAAAAAAAAAAAAAAAAGAAGTTTGTACTAAAACCAACACCCTGGGCCATCCCCCTCAACCAGGGCCCAGCTACACAGCTCCTAAATTAACCGAGAGCCAATCACCTTCGATATAACTACTGCTATATATAGGTAGCGAACGTAAGAAACAACCAATCAAACCCTAACTCCGAAAGCAAACCCCAGGCACCAACCCAGCCCGGCGTGGCGCGCGATGCGGAGCTGGCGCGGCCGAGCAGGCCGTCGGAGGTCGACCACGGCCAGGGTCGCACTCGCGCGCGCTGCGTGCAAGGAGCAACGGCAGCAGCAGGGTGCTGCGCGAGACTGACTTTGGGTTCTTTTCGTCGCGCTCGGTCGACCAATGGTCGAACCGCCTTCGCAGGTAATCCGACAACTAACCGACTTCTTTCCTCTTCAAATAGTTTACTTTATTACGCCTTGTACGCAACGAAAACCGAGTTCCAAAACCGAGAAAAATCTCGATTTCTGGATTCA
Source organism: Iris pallida (assembly GCA_029216955.1). Classification (NCBI taxonomy): domain Eukaryota; kingdom Viridiplantae; phylum Streptophyta; class Magnoliopsida; order Asparagales; family Iridaceae; genus Iris; species Iris pallida. The sequence goes on from JANAVB010009185.1 coordinate 498, forward strand.
GAAATTGTCCTAAAAATGCCAAGTTGACGGTCGATTACGATCAGGATATCGCAAATTTGGGAAACCACTTGAACAAAGTTTAGACAACCTAACCGAGATTGAAACCATACTTTAGATTTAATTCTAGTTGCTTATTTTCTGTTTAAAATTAGGGTAAAGTTTTCCAAAAACCTGTTTTCAAAAACTAGAAAATTGTTCCACTCGACGTGCGTCACGCCAATCGGGACGACGTGGTCGCGAACCGAAAGCATCGAAAGCTGCGTAACGGTTTCGTGGTCGTGTGGACTTTGACGGAATTCAAATTGGTCGCATGTGCGCGACGAATTTGATGCGTATCCGTCGAAATTCCCCGTATCGTGCACTTTGCAAATTTCTCAATTACTTTGTACACGCTCGTCAGATCGAGACAAAACTTGCGCCAACAGAATTGTATCATTTTTCTGGTCCTGCATGCCAAGTTTGGTCCAATTCGGAGACAGTTGAATCCGACGTCGTTTTACGGGCCCCACGGTCCCACTCAACAGGCGATTTTGTGCACGGCCCGCCGGAATCCAACTCTGGACATACGGTCGGATTCGTATCGGAAAACTGGATCCGTAGACATGTAGTTTGACGACTTTAGGGACCGTTGACTTTGGCACGCTTTTCGGTGCAAAGCGGGTCCAACGACGGACACCGTTTGACCCGAAATACCGTTTGCCCCTGTGTTCAGAATTGGACGTAAGGACAGGCAATCCTAGCTAATTGGACTATTCTGAGATCACTGGTATTGTTTATTTCAGCTTCCGGGACTGTTGTACGGGTTTTGACTATAGTGGCACATTGAGTAGTTCAGATTGCCGGTTTCACCAACAAAGGACCACAGGCGAGTACAGTTTATTGTCTGCATTTCGATATGATTTTTACTATATTTTATTGGTTGGACATTGGTTATGTGATTATTTTCTATTTAAATGTGGAGTCGGAAATTAGAAGTACCAAAGATATGTGATCTGACCATAGCCCGTGTTAGACATATAGTCCGTGTTTATTTTCTGCAGTAGTGTAGCCCGTGTTTACTTTTCTGCAAGTAGTATAGCCCGTGTTTACTTTTCTGCAAGTAGTATAGCCCGTGTTTACTTTTCTGTAAGTAGTATAGCCCGTGTTTACTTTTCTGCAAGTAGTATAGCCCGTGTTTACTTTTCTGCAAGTAGTATAGCCCGTGTTTATTTTTCTGCAAGTAGTGTAGCCGTGTACTTTTCATGCAAGTAGACCTCGTAGACCGTACGGTGTGTAGCACCCAGACCGATCACATGTCAAAGGTACTTCTAACAGTCGGAGTGGAGTGTATTTTGTGTCTATTTATTTACTATTGGTTTTCGTATTTCCTGTTTATTTTCAAATCCATGATTGATGTCTAACCTTTGTCTTATAGTCATTTTCTTTATTTGAAATTGCATTCAGTGAATTGTGCTCGTTCCATTCCTGACTGGAAACCATATTTTTCAGGTTAGCCGATGATTCACTTAGCTTGGGAGTAGTGAGGGGTACTTACAGACAAAAGCCTAGAGACTAGCTAGATAGTTGAGTTGTAGTCATTTATTTATCTGTACAAGTTTATATTTTCTACAAATGTAAAAACTTGTGATCCTTGTAAATTAAATTAATGTAGTGAATGAGCATCTTGTTGTGATTCTGATCTTCATGGCCGTGACAGCGTTCTACCGCCGACACTGCGGCGTAGGCTGGCTTGGACACGTCTCGTATCCGTTTAAAAAAAAAATGGGTGCGGATCGTGACAAGTTTTTGTGGTGGCCCATGCAGGTCAGTTTTCGCAAGTCATGCGAACTCGCGATAGTACATAAGTTAGTCGTACTATTGCGAGCCTGCGACTAGAACATGCTCATTCACGAACAAGGATTAATTTAATGACTAGGACTAGGAGTCCCTTATACAAATTACCGATGGGTAGTCTAGGCCATGCAATTTAGATGAGGAGTTATTAATGTTGATGGTTAGTCATATCCCCATAAGTACACTATTTCTCTCGATATGACGACACGATCCAAAGTGGATAGATTATTCACTTGGTGAGACAGGACTTCATATAATTTATGATCTAACCTTGATGAAATAGGGCAAATCCTTCTTTTTGCCTCTTAGATATCATCCTCATATCTTAGTCAAACTGCCTATTTAGTTTCTATTTGCCCTAGGAATTAATATTTTGTATAAATTCGGATTATTGTTATCCCCAGGCGAACCTCGAGTTAGTTTCGGTCCAAAGTTCCTCATTGTTTGAATACACATGGAATAGACATTAGAATGTTTGTGTATCTTTTTGTCTCCAGTTATTCCTCCCCGCTCAATCTTTATTTTAAGGGTTGATAGGGCAAATATTTATGCCTTATTTCATAGTCAACTTGTTCGAATCTCTAGAAGCTCAGGAATTTATTTACAGATATAGTCACGAGAATGTTAGTTAACTTATACTGGCAGGACAGCAGCGCACTGTCGCCATTTATTTAAATTTTGGAGACTAGGGATTCACTGCAGCCAGCAGCGCACTGGCGAGACACGACCCCTAGAGTTGAGATGAGATTAGAAAAATATCGGTTATAGAATTTGCTAGAGATATGACTAGTGGTCCACTCTTGATCGTAGTTGTCCTTGAGTCAATATTGGATAGAGTTAAGTAGTGTTCGATTTTGTATCATGTTGAGTTACGAAACCAAGGGTTTACCACAGCCAGAGTATACGGGCGAGGCGTAGTCCTCGGTGAAATAACTTCACACGTGATTACAAGTTTAGGATACAATAGAGGATAGGGAAATGCCCTGTGCGTTCCATAAAATCCAAAGCCAATAGTAGTGGAAGTTCTGTGAGATTGGGTAGCGTGTCTCCCGGTCTAGCATTCCGTGGTCCTTGTGACCTATTGACGAGGATATTAATTGGCGCTAATATAGTTAACCAGAATATAGAATTTAGAGACCCATAACCCATTAGTCGACCAAGGCATAATGGATAGGAAGATAGTAGGGAGACCATGTAAGCAAGAACACCTGGTAAAGTTTTGATTCTCTCTAAACTCGAACTACTTGTGCCTCTTTTCAAAAATCTCGCGTACTTGTATCTTGACTATCTTGACCAACGCTGCTATTACAGCCTAGTTTTGCAAGCTTACTCTTTTATCGAGCTTGATTCGAGGCATATGTTTAGTGGGGACGCCTGCTAACTTATTGTCTAATCAGAATCAGTATATTATGGTCTGATCAACCATGATGTATTTGGTTCGCTCTTCGTTTAATTACACTACGTGGATGGAGATATACAGGTACCTAGGATCTCATCCGCGACTGCTTGACAATTCCTCTTGAATTATATGTTCGCCCTTGAATCACGAAATTGTATTCAGTAACATCTCCCTTGAATCTTATTGTTTTGTCTTTCACCGATTTGGAAGGATGAAAGCTCATGATGGTAGAGAGATACAGAGTATTTCCTTGGCTATGATAATGGTAGGCACAAGTATAGCTACCATCGGCCAGTCATGAGATGGAGTTACTCGTTCTCCCATCGACCCTCAAACTGTTATCGGAACTTTCAAGCCATCTGAATTTAAGAATGATAAGGGTTTTACCCTTAGTCGTAATGCCAACCCAGGAGACTATTTATTCTCAAGAGACAGTTCATTGTGCCTCTAAATATTTTCTTGAATATTGCCTTACTTTTAACCCTTATGCCTTGACTCAACCGTCCCTCGACCAAAGCCCACAGTTTAGACATGTGATGAATAGACAAGGCTAAGGACAATAATTTACCGTGACTATAGTAGACAACCATCCCGAGATTGGTTTCCCACAAGTATTACCCTAGTCACGTAAATTTTATTATTAAAGCCTAACTAGTATGGGAACACCACAGTCACTAGTTTAGCCAATACCATAGCTTAAATACCCTGTCATATATGATCTACCAGTGGTCAACAGCAATGCATGATCACTATAATTCTTGTGACAATAGTATGGCAGGCTTGACGCCAACAAAGATTCACGACTCAGTTGTTAGAAAGCTTTCCAGATGATGTGCCTTAGAGTTGGTTACCCCGTCGATAACTCTTGAATACCGAGGGCGAGTAGGTCATTCTACTTTATCGACCATGTGTCCTTGCACACGCACTCATTCTCCATTTATTGAGGAACGGTCTATGACTGACTTATACCTCCGTATTCTGTCATGCCGTGCCTTATTCTCTATTAACAAGAGTCGAGGTACAGTATCCGGACTTGGAATCCTTCTAACATCTTTATTCCTAAACCATATCCTAGATTCTAAGGTGGGTAGATTGTAAACCCTAAAATTTTAGGATATGTGAAGATTACCGAGTGATCGGAATAATTCCATTAGAGTGATAATTAGTGCCCAGTAGACTCCTACTTTCTATTTAGATCATTGTGACCCCGGTCGTGTCAATTAATATTCGGAGCACGAGACCAGCCGTTACCTTTTAACAAACTTTATATGCAAGATCTAGATGAGTTCACCTTCATCTAGGTATATCATGTCTCGCTCAAACATGTCCCCTTGTACTCTATTTTGGGGTACGACTTTCAGGTTAAAAGGACCAACTATAACCCTTACCATGGTACCGATAAACTTCTCGATTATGATTAGGGACTCAACTTCGACTCGAAGCCTTCAACCCAATATATGGTGGTGATCTACTCGAAGCCACTACGCATATTGTCATTAGTGTGCCCCTCATTAGTGTCTTCTCGTGCTACTTAAACACAAAAGTCACGGAAGGCGCACCTTCAGGACTTAGAGAACCTATTTAACCAATCCGACTGTCCAACTAGCTCAACCACTTGGGTAAAAATCTATTCTAGATTACCCTAACCTAGTAGAAATAGTTTACCATTGAGATCTTGTCCAGTCAATATAGGTTGAAATCCTAGGTTCATCAACCAGCAATTGATGTCCAATTTAGGAACTCATTAAGACCCAGTAATATCCATTCATGCATACCACCATAGTTGTACTATAAAACCGAACTTTCTGAAATAGGCACCTATACCCATTATGTTGTCTTCCCTTCTTAGAATGTGAAGTCATTCGTAACCCTTATCACATCTATCTGGAAGTCGCGATACGATTTTGTATTGTATTTATATTCTTTGCTCGTGCGTCTAAATAACCACGGAACAGATCGCAATCTTGATTTCTCAAATTCTGTTCTATCATGAAATCGTGCTTAGTTTTAATTTCGAGAACGGAATTTCCGTAGTGCGTAGGTTGCAAGCCTCTCTAAGAAATGAAGGGTCTCTTCGAAGTTAGCCAGTGATTGGAACGGAATAGCCCTAATCTAGCTAATAAGTCAATGGTTCAGAAGGTCCATTTTATCGGCATCAATTGATATCCTCTCCGCTCTTGAAACTTCGTGCGGTTCACAGTTATTCTTCCTCGTCTTTTCGTACCATTGACTCTCGTCCTTCCTATTTTGGGGGTCGATAACCGTGTTGCTTAGAATTTAGCAGAGGTTATAGTATAAGTTAGTTGATAATTGAATTTTGGGTTGCTTGATAGATATGCGAGGATTATAGATACCATAGGCGATAGATATCCATTGGAAGAATTTGAGCAACTAGTTGGATGATTATAAAATTATAGTGACCTAGCTCTGAGGGAGTAATGTGACCAAAGGTGGGTAGAAATACTCGATATTTGTAGTTGCCAAAATGGACAAGGAGAAGGATATGAACTATTTTTGAGGATTAAAAATTTGAGGAAATTAGAGTAATGGTAGAGTTCTTTTTGAATTTAAGGAATAGCTACGAATTAGAATTTCGAGGACGAAATTATTTTAAGGTGGGTAGATTTGTAGCTCCCCTCCCCAAAATTTTTAAAATATTTATTATTAATTATTTATTTAAATGGTGATTTTTAGACTATACATGAAGGGTATAATCATTACAGACCTATTGCATTTTGAGTATTATTTAGTATTAAGCTATTGAGTTGATTATTAAATAATATTAGTATTATTATCGGTTATGGTATTTTGTTGTTATTATTATATTAATATTATTATTTTGGTTATGAAATATATTAAATGTTATAAGAGATAATAGATATAGAAATATGTATATAGATATAAATATCGTATACGTATATATATAGGTAAATTGTGTGTAGTATAATATATTGATTAAATAGGCATGTATATATATATTCATAATTTATTAAGGTGTATATATATGTACATGGATATATAAATATATATATGTATAAAATTGTATATGTGTATATACGTATATATATATATATAAGTGTGTATATATATATATATATATATAGATATATATATATATATATATATATATAGATATATATATATATATATATATAGATACGTGTATATAGTGTATATGTATATATATATATGTGTATATAATATATATGTAAATATATATATATTATATAAATAATATATATATATATATATCTATATATATATATAGATATATATTATATATATGTGTGTGGATTTGTATAAACAAATAGGAAAGGAAATAAATCATTTCAGCTAACCCATAGGAGCCCAGGCCCGAGCCCATAGGAATTCGACAGTGGACCCGAGCCCTCAAACCGAGCAGCGTAGAGAAAAAAAAAAGAATAAGAAAAGAAATAGAAAAAAAAGAAGTTTGTACTAAAACCAACACCCTGGGCCATCCCCCTCAACCAGGGCCCAGCTACACAGCTCCTAAATTAACCGAGAGCCATCACCCCTTCGATATAACTACTGCTATATATAGGTAGCGAACGTAAGAAACAACCAATCAAACCCTAACTCCGAAGCAAACCCCACGCCACCACCCCAGCCCGGCGTGGCGCGCGACGCTGAGTGCTGCGCACGGCCGAGCAGGCCGTCGGAGGCCGACCACGGCCAGGGTCGCACTCGCGCACGCGCGTGCAAGGAGCAACGGCAGCAGCAGGGGCTGCGCGAGACTGACTTTGCGATTGCTTTTCGTCGCGCTCGGTCGACCAATGGTCGAACCGCCTTCGCAGGTAATTCGACAACCTAACCGACTTCTTTCCTCTTCAAATAGTTTACTTTATTACGCCTTGTACGCGACGAAAACCGAGTTCCAAAACCGAGAAAAATCTCGATTTCTGGATTCAGAAATTGTCCTAAAAACGCCAAGTTGGCGGTCGATTTGCGATCAGGATATCGCATATTTTGGGAAACCACTTGAACAAAGTTTTAGACAACCTAACCGAGATTGAAACCATACTTTTAGATTTAATTCTAGTTGCTTATTTTCTGTTTAAAATTAGGGTAAATTTTTCCAAAAACCTGTTTTCAAAAACTAGAAAATTGTTCCACTCGACGTGCGTCACGCCAATCGGGACGACGTGGTCGCGAACCGAAAGTAACGAAAGCTGCGTAACAGTTTCGTAGTCGTGTGGGCTTTGACGGAATTCAAATTGGTCGCGTGTGCGCGACGAATTTGATGCGTATCCGTCAAAATTCCCCGTATCGTGCACTTTGCAAATTTCTCAATTACTTTGTGCACGCTCGTCAGATCGAGACGAAACTTGTGCCAACAGAATCGTATCATTTTTCTGGTCCTGCATGCCAAGTTTGGTCCGATTCGGAGACAGTTGAATCCGACGTCGTTTTGCGGGCCCCACGGTCCCACTCAACAGGCAATTTTGTGCACGGCCCGCCGGAATCCAACTCTGGACATACGGTCGGATTCGTATCGGAAAATTGGATCCGTAGACATATAGTTTGATGACTTTAGGGACCGTTGACTTTGGCACGCTTTTCGGTACAAAGCGGGTCCAACGGCGGACACCGTTTTGACCCGAAATTACCGTTTTGCCCTTGTGTCCAGAATTGGACGTAAGGACAGGCAATCCTAGCTAATTGGACTATTCTGAGATCACTGGTATTGTTTATTTCAGCTTCCGGGAACCGTTGTACGGGTTTTGACTATAGTGGCACATTGAGTAGTTCAGATTGCCGGTTTACCAGCAAAGGACCACAGGCGAGTACAGTTTATTATCTGCATTTCGATATTAATTTTACTATATTTCATTGGTTGGCCATTGGTTATGTGATTATTTTCTATTATAAATTGTGGAGTCGGGAATTAGAAGTACCAAAGATATGTGATCTGACCATAGCCCGTGTTAGACATTGTAGCCCGTATTTATTTTCTGCAGTAGTGTAGCCCGTGTTTACTTTTCTGCAAGTAGTATAGCCCGTGTTTACTTTTCTGCAAGTAGTATAGCCCGTGTTTACTTTTCTGCAAGTAGTATAGCCCGTGTTTACTTTTCTGCAAGTAGTATAGCCCGTGTTTATTTTTCTGCAAGTAGTGTAGCCCGTGCTTACTTTTCATGCAAGTAGACCTCGTAGACCGTGCGGTGTAGCACCCCAGACCGATTACATGTCAAAAGTACTTCTAACAGTCGGGGAGTGTATTTTGTGTCTATTTATTTACTATTGGTTTTCGTATTTCCTGTTTATTTTCAAACCCATGATTGATGTCTAACCTTTGTCTTATAGTCATTTTTTTATTTGAAATTGCATTCAGTAAATTGTGCTCGTTCCATTCCTGACTGGAAACCATATTTTTCAGGTTAGCCGATGATTCACTTAGCTTGGGGAGTGATGGGGTACTTGCAGACAAAAACCTAGAGACTAGCTAGATAGTTGAGTTGTAGTCATTTATTTATCTGTACAAGTTTATATTTTTTACAAATATAAAACTTGTGATCTTTGTAAATTAAATTAATGTAGTGAATGAGCATCTTGTTGTGATTCTGATCTTCATGGCCGTGACAGCGTTCTACCGCCGACACTGCGGCGTAGGCTGGCTTGGACACGTCTCGTATCCGTTAAAAAAAAAATGGGTGCGGGTCGTGACAGAAGTCGCGCACGTAGCACTGCCCTAAGTGATAGTCCGGGTCTATGTGCAGACTGGATCCGAACGGTCCTAGTGGTAAAATCTCGGCTTCACCGGAATCTCTTTGCCGTACACGACGTAGAGAGAGTGACCCCGACTTAGCTCTGCCCAGAGCAACAGAGAAGCAACATAAATTCGAGAGAGAGAGAAAAAATTAGAGAGAGTTTCTGTAGAGATCAATATATATATAGGTTGCTGGGTAATTATACCAACGGACAGAAATTAAAGAGAATTTAATTCAGATGTTTAAGAAGACAATTATGTTTGAACGTTATAAAACGTTTACAGCACATGGTTCATTGAACCTGGACGAATATCAAGATCCAACCGTATAGAATTTTAAAAATAGTAACGGTCAGAATTTTGAATAGGAGCAGAAAAGATTTTTGGGTCTCAGCCCGAACCGGAAGAAGGAATCGGATCGACATTCGGCGTCCACAGATGTGGGCACGTGCCAGCACCCGTTACGCGCGCCGAACCGAACCGAACCGAGCCGAGCCGGGCCGGGCGGCGGCGGCGGCGCGCGTGTGTGGCCCATGGGGCTCCCACTCAATGATTCAAAAAAGCAAGATGGGAGGAGTGTATATATGCACTTTGAATGGTATCATGCTAGCCGATGTGGGACTAATTGCATGAACTTGAGCTTTTGCTCAAGCTACTGCATATGTAGCTAACAATACCCTCCCAAAAGGTTAAGTTCCAAAATAATAGAAAGAAATAAATAAGAAGAAGAATAAGATGAAAAATAAGAGAATTTCTGGACAGTTGTATACTATGCATAAATAAGATGGACTTGTAACATCCTGTTTTTCAAATGAGGATAATTTTGAAAATTTGTGATTATAATAATTTAATAATGATATTTAAATCATATTATGATTTTTTGTGATTTTTAATCAATTTAAAACTATTTAAAATATTGAATTATGATTTTGATGGTTAACTAGTTAAACCATAGTTTTGCTAAGCCTAGAGACTAACCATGACCAAGGGAGCCTAGTCATGTGATTAGGATGACTAATTACAACTTTTTAACCTAGGGGTATTTTGGTTATTTTGACAATTTTGTGAAATTATAATTTTGATTAATTAAATATTTTGCTAATCTTTTAGTTAAGCCTTAACCTAGAAGTTTAACCTAACATAGATTAGTCTTGAGGTTAGAATCATGGTTAGAACATTCCTACTAAGTGCCAAGGTTAGTAATATCTAGATATTATTGTGGTAGGATATTTTTCTTAGGATATTTGTGAAAAAGAAAGCCTTAAACCAATAGGAAGGCTTAGAATTGGGTGGAAGAACCTCAACCACTCATCTAAAACCCTAACCCTAATCTTTTCAACAGCCATACAAGCCCCCCTCCTATAAGTGTCAAACTTAGAAGCCTTTGCCTATTTTTAAAAACCTAGAAGAACCATACTTTGTTCTTCCCAAAACTTCTTCCATTAATCCAAATTGAGCCCAAATTGAGTCAAATCAATTGCATCATCATCCCCAACAGTAGAGGAGACTTGTGGGTGCTTGCTAGCGAGGTTTGAGGACGTTTGAACCGTAGCAAATCACGAGAAAGACGTCAAATCGAGGCTCTTTACATTGAGTTCGAACTCTCAATAGGTAAAACCCTACAAACCCTAGTAAATTTCTGATTTCTTTACATAGACGCATCCATTTAGGGTTCCCCTAGGTGTAGCCCAAGTTTGGTAGGATCTCGTGTCCATTTCATATCCGTATCGGACACGTATCGGTATTTTTAAAGAAGTGTTTGGTGAAATGCCACATAGGAATGTATTTCCAAAACTAATTATATGTTTTTGAAGCTCTTAATGTGTAGATTAATTATGTTAAAGATTGAACACAATTTTGGAGGATTTTTGTGTCCAAAATGGCACCTCACGCACGACACGCGCACAGACCTCGTGCGGCTCCCATGTTGTTCGAGTGTCCTAGCGGACACGACAAGACACCATGTGCCATGAAACTTCATGGAAACGTGGGGGCACCCACTGACGTCACTCACACGAAATTTTATGGGTCTTCGTTCAGTGTGCGCGGAGAAATCTACTGTGCACTGATATTGCATTGCCTCGTGCACACTGTGCACATCCCCTGCTGTTCGGACTTGACACAGGACACGACACATCACGTGGACACGTCAAAATTGACGATGTCGTGGGGCCATTTCTGACAAGACCCTCACCAAGTTTCGTGACATTTGGTTGCGAGTCGAAAAAGTTCTCGAGCTCGCATTGAATTTCCCTGACACGCACACACTCGATTTCGAGCCACCGATACAGCCTCGTATCGACACGTCGACATCACGTGGACACATTGCAGGCTACTAGAAACCTAACCCTATATCCCACCTGTCACTGTGCAAGAGCACGGCTCGTCTCGAGCACTGAGTCGTGTGCAATCGGATACGACATGGCTGCACGAGGCAGCCTTAACTGTCAGTTCTGTCACTGTTGGGTTTCATTTTTTGACACTTTGTGTCCACACATTGGACATGATTATGGACACGATTGGCACCCTTGATAAATATGCATGGTGACTCACCTCTGTTCGAACTTAATTTGGGGTTTTCTATTTGAATTGTGTTCAATTTCATAGGTTAACTGATATAGTTTCAGTTGGGTATTGCCTAAGGTTTCAGTTTAGAGAGTTGGGGGTTTAGTTCAGTAGTGAGTAGTTGGTTAGAATGTTAGATTTGAGATACATTTTAGTGTTGTATCAGTAGGTTGTTAGGTTAGATTGATTTATGTGGATATGTGAGAAGTTTGGGTTTCCAGGTTTCCTGAGAAGTTCGGGTTAGTTGGTTTGTATCTCATTTTTTTCCATTTCTTTTCATTAGTCCTATTATTAGATATGTATCAGTCAACATACGATACATGTTATGTCAGTTATGCAAGATAATTGTACCAATTCAGTCCCCATCCATTTTTGTTCTGTCTGTTGCATATCTTTGTTCAGATATTTCATATAGGTTAGTATGTATCTATGATATATAGGTTAATGTCATTTTAGTTTGAGGATAAAGGTTTGACGATTGAGTTAGGATGGATAGGTTAGAGGAGAATGAAGGGACTGCAAATGCAGTTGGCAGCAAGGCCTGCAGGCAGCAGGTAGCCTTGGCAGTGCATTGCCTTACCTTGGCATGGATTGGCAGTTGGCCTGCATTGTTTTGCATGAGCTAGCTACAGCAGTAGCAATTAGCCAAAGGCAGCAGCAGTGCTCGGCAGTAGGTAGGTAGCATAGCAGCGGCAGCATTAGCGTGGCCTTGGCATGCAATTGGCTTGGCATGGATAGCTTAATGCATAATTAGCCGAATGAGTTTGGTTTCCTGGGTTTGTTGTTTGGGAATAGGATGATACTTGGGATTGATCTTGATGTTCAGTTGGTTAAGTATGTGTATCTTAGAGTGTGAGTGAGAGCTAGAGAGTAACAAGTGTGATATGTATATATATGATTATATGTTTTGGGGTTGTATGAGAGTTTAAGTTATACTTGGTATATATATTATATAGGGTTGGGGATACACATGTATGATGTATATAAGCATTGGTATAAGGTATTTTAGTAAGTTAAGATAATGTATTATACTCTAGTAATAACTGGTCTAGCCTTAACTAAATGTTGTCTAACTAGACTAAATTGACCAGGTTTGACTATCTAGCTAAGTTTGACCATGTTGACTAGAGTTGACCAAAAGTCATAATTGAGTCTAGATGTGACCAATTGACCTAGTTTGACTAGAGTATTGACTTGGGTTAACCCAGAGTTGACCAAGTTTGACTTTGACCTAGATTGACCTAGAAATCATGTAGATTGTATCATAAACTTAATTTGTCTTATTTTAAACACATTATAACCTGTACTGCTCTATTTAGGACATTGTGACTCCGGTGCAGACATCTGATATTACACTAGTATCAGACAAGTACATTCTCTGATAGTTCTCTCATTTATTTGTCAATTACTGTAATTCAGTTCTAGTTAGTTTTATGTAATTCTCTGTTACAACACGTATGGATATTTTTGGATTTATGTATGTGACATACATACCATCTTGTCTGGTCTCTATTACTGGAATCATTGTTGGTATCATCATGTCTGGCATCTATTACTAGAATCATTATGGAATCATTGTTGGTATCATCATGTTGGCTGGACTCATCTCGATTCTCGTGTCGTATTCTGGATTCAGTTGTACTTGCTGGGAGGAAAAATACTTGAGTAAGACATGTAGACATATCCTAAATCTGGAATCTCCTAACTGGAATCTACTGGAAGCATAGCCATCTCTCGCATGATCAGTGAGCGATGTGCCTGATACCTACAGTCGTTTACATGTCGATCTCGGTATTTTAAAACACACTGTTAGAGTTTAGTCTGGACTCAACCTGGAATCTTTGATCACTGACTGGAATCATCTTATACTGGACTCATCTTGTACTGGAATCACCTGGTATCAGACTCATGTTGTCTGGACTTACTCGGGTTTTACACTTGTTACATTTACTGTCTGGACTTATATCATGTTACTCTAGTTCAGCTAGTTTCTATTTACAGTCTTTATTGCCATGATTCTTCTCTTATTTTAGTTACCTTACTTTTCTTGTACTTTAACTGTCTCTCTATACCATCACCTAAATATAAACTGTCATGTTCATCAATACAACTGTTTATAACTGCTTTATAGTTCTCTGTCATTTACTTGAGATTTTTTTGATGAGATATGCTCGTTCCTGTCCTGACTTGACCTGTTGAAAATATTACAGATGATTGCCCTGAGGACATTTGTCCTACTTGCCTTGGAGTAGGACACTACTAAAATACAACGATTTAGCGACAGCCATATCCGTCGAAAATCCGTCGGTAAAACTACTAAACTAGCTCGTCGCTAGTCCACCGCTCTGCGACTAATTAGCGACGGATTTTCGTTGGCAAAATAAAAACTTTTAGCGACGGTAAGCCGACGGTATCCCGTCAACATCGACAGGTTAAGTTTTTATATTCATACAAATAGCGACGGATAATACGTCGCTAACTCGTCGCTAACCGCATATCAGAGGGTTTCTGATACATAATATCCATCGCTAAAGCATCGCTAACGTCGACGGAGTTGCGATGCATGAGCGACGCATAATACGTCGCCACACTTCTGGAAATCTTCCATATTTCCAGAACATGATTGACGGGAACTCCGTCGCCATTCCGTCGCCTATCGACGGATAATCCATCGGTAAGCTGTCGTTATCTGATATTCGTATAATTAGCGATGGATAGTTCGTCGCTAAGCTGACGCGAAGCAGTCGCCAAATACACTCCCTCGTTAGATTAGAGGCTACTTGGCAATGGATAATCCGTCGCCACCCTTCTGGAAATCTTCTATATTTCCAGAACATGATCGACGAAAAATCCGTCGCCCTTTCGTCGCTTAAATGTTGCTATCTCATATTCATACAATTAGCGACGGAAAGTTCGTCGCTAAGCTGCCGCGAGGCCGTCGCTAAATAAACTACCTTGTCGGATTAGCGGCCATTTGGCGACGGATAATCCGTCGCCATGCTTCTGGATATCTTCCATATTTTTAGAATATGAGCGACGGGAAGTCCGTCGCCATTTCGTCGGGAAATTTTTCCAGAAACAGCCTGACGGATAATCCGTCGGGAAGCCGTCGCTTGCTACAAACGTCCGTCGGTAGTCCGTTGACAAACCGTCGCTATCTGCAAACGTCTATCGGTAACCCGTCGGTAATCCGTCGCTAACTGAAATATTTTTAAAAAATTTTTTGCTGGAAAGAGACTATTCCCTGTAATATAACATATTCAACATCCACCATACACAAATATAACATATCCGACATCCAATATATCCAACAAATATCCATATTGCCAACACAATATCTCCAAACATCCAATATATCACAACATACATAAAAATTATCAAACACTATATCCAACACACTATCCCAACATACATAGCAAAATATCCAATCATAAACAAAATATCCAAAATATACACATCCAAATGTATAAATGTCCAAAAACATAAATAAAATCACTGAGAAGGAGGAGATGGATCGTCTCGTGCTCTCTCCACCGCATCCGCTCTGCGTATATAATCCTCCACCATATATGGAGGCACTTAGGACAAGACGTGGTCTGGAAGCGAGCGTAGCTGTTCTGACGACATCATGTCAAGGAGCGCCACGATAGTAGCATCCGGTACCAGACGGGCCTCAGAAGAGCGGTCAAAAGATAACCGTCTGAAACAAGAAGGACCATGTCGATCTGAAGCACCGACAGCAGCAGTAGACAGAGCGGCATTAGACGGACCAGGAGCAGACGGATCGGGAGCAGAAGAAGGATGCAGATATTGCCCCAGCACTATCGACCGCTAATCCGACACCGCCGTGGCGAGAGTCGCAAGCTGCGTCCTCACATCGTCTGCGGGGGACTGTAAAAAATTCGCCACGGAACCTAAGCCGTACAAGTGCCCTTTTCTAAAGCCGCTGGCGGATTCTATGAACACGTCGTCGTAGCGAGCGGCCATAAAAGAGGGCGTCTGGGTGGGCGTCGTTTTGCCGACATCCTCGGTAGGGGGCTCAATCCGACGGAGTGCCTCACGATACGCAGCCTATCCAATGAATGTGTTTATACTACAAGTTTTCCTAAGTTATAATCTAAATCCTATGTTTCCCTAAGTTATAGTTTTAATCCTAAGTTTAACCAATTAAGTTATAGTTATAATCATATGTTTCCCTAAGTTATAGTTATAATCATGAACGTAAGTACTTACATCAGTCTCCTGGGCCCTCGCGTCGACGAAGCTCCCGTCTTTCCGCCTCTTGTGCGTATGCACGAATACGTCGTGAGCGGTGACCACCTCCGACTCTCTCTCCTCCTTCACTGCCTGTTGGGCCTGCATACGTAGAATTTAATTAACTTCGTATATTAATAGTACCGAATTAAATAGTGGAATGAATTTGCGGTATCTCACAAAATCTGCACGCGTCCGTGCGTGGGGCCTTGATCCCCCCGTATGCAGACCTGCGGCCTGTCTATTTGCCTTGGCTTTCTCTGATTTTTCCTTGTATCGAGGAGTATTCATCTTCTCCAACATCTGCTCATAGTACTCCGCCCAGATCCAGTCCTTCTTCATATGCGCCGTACGAAGGTCATACACCGCATCCCGTATCTTCTTCCCGACGGCGGCTTTGTAGGTCCTGCGGATCGCCTCCTCGCGATGGAGGGGCCACCAGAACGTGCTCTAACACACAAATTCAAATATCACGTAATTAAAAAGTTAATGAATTAAAGAATAATTAATAGTTAACCCTAAGATATATACCCTCATCTCGTCGAGCCAGACGTACTGCCTATCCTGAGGCACCTCAGAAAAATTGAGGTAGGGGCTATGGTAGTTTCTCGGATAATGCACCCTAGACTCCGGGCAACATCCCACGGGAAAAATCTATAAAAAAGTAACGACTGGATTATTGACTTGAATAAATGAAACAAATTTAATAAATTTACTTACGATTCACCCTCGGGCCAAAATCTCATCGGAACTCGCTCGTCGGCCTCTCTGGTGGCGTCGGAGGATCCGAGGGTCCGCACATGTACTCCCCGATAACAGGATGAAACTGAATCCGGAGGTACTTCGGGGCCCACCGTGCAGTAACTGCTGAGTCCGCTGCTGCATCTGCTGATGCATCCGCTGGTGCATCCGGTGGCGGAACGGATCCGCTAGCGGATAGAGGAACGGATCCGCTAACGGATGGAGTCGCAGGCCTCGACAAAGATTGACGGCGGGAAGAGTGTGTGCCCGGGCTCTCCAGGTCAGGATCGGAGGTCACATCCGGGGAAGACGTCTGGCGACCACGACCTCTACCACCACGCCCACGCCCACGACCACCACCACCACCATCACCACCACGACCACGACCACGAGCACGGCCAGCACCACCAGCATGAGTGCTCGCAACCATGCCCTGTAAATAGAACACATAAGCATAATTAATAATATAAAAGTATAAATGAATATAAAACTAAACTAAAATATATATACCAGCAGTAGGGCGACGAGTGCCGGCCAGAGGAGTAGGACTAGGAGTGCCATATGCAAAAAGAAAATTATACAATAAGTAGATGATCGAACGATAAAAACATGAACTTAAAGAAGAACACAGAAGTTTAATTTAAACTGAATCATCATCGTCAGCGGCCTCGACCTCGACAAAAACATGAACTGAAATATACCGATATTTAATCATCGTCATCGTCATCGTCATCGTCCTCGTCTTCATTCTCATTATTATCCTTATCGTCGACTTCATCTGTATCCCCATCCTCATCAAGTTCTTCTTCTTCTTCTTCTTCTTCTTCTTCTTCTTCTTCAGTCTCAATACTTGGGACAAGACGCCTCTTTCTCCCCTGGTTGACATCTAAGTCTTGTATATCAACCTCTTCTTCCCCTCTATTTTCTTCAGCAGGAGGTATATCAACCTCTAATTCAACATCCAAGGTATCCGACTGTTGTCCCAAGTATTAGGGCTTTTCGATCTCGTCCTCTTGGTATGCTGGGTCTCCAACTTTGAATGTATTTCTAGATTTAATCTTGTATACTGCCCACCAGTCAAATCGATCTCTACGACGCCTTGGGTAGATTGTATAGTAGACTTGAACAGCCTGACTTGCTATCACAAACGTGTCGGACCCTCTATACCTCCTGCGATGATTTATATCGACAAATCCAAATTGTTTATCGATTCTCCAACCGATATTTGGTGTCGTATCGAGCAACTCATATTTGAACATCATAATATGCATATCATATGGGGCACTATATTGTAAATCTACAATATTCCGAAGCACTCCATAATAGTCAAAGTCCGGCTCATCGTCATAGATGGTGCCTCTTATGGAAACACCAGAATCCTTAGTACTGAAGTTATCATTGACAAATTTGAAATTTATAGCATGCTGAGTTGCCCTAAACTTGAAGCCATTAACGACATAGCCTGGCCAAGTCTTCGCATGCTTCTTCGGTCCTAATGCCAAATAACGAATGCTCTCATTTGTGAGTTTTGTTTCAGGCAATAAAACCTGTAAACAAATAATGATAATTTAAATGTTTTACTTGCATATATTTTAATGGTAGTCGCATAACATATTATCTTAGTTACTTACGTATTTTTGAAACCAGGTCGAAAAGGTACAATCAACCTCTCTTTGAAGTCCCTCATCGGTAATATCGGATGTCCTTATTTTGACTTCATCTCTAAATACACTGTTAGAGAGAATAAAAATAAGTGTAGTCACTTACTTCACCAAATTAGAGATTATAACAAGGTGTAGTCACTTACTTCTCCAAATCTCTCACTTCTTGTATGTCATAATTTAACAATACATATCGGTGCACGGCATCATACTCATCGTCAGTCAACTACCGGTTCTTATAAGCCCCAATAGGCTTGCCCCTTAAATTGAATATACCTCCATCCTCAACGTCTTCGTCATTCCTTTGAGGTCTATTTCGATTTGTCTCGACATGAGTATCGAAATAAATGGACCAGAAGTTTGACACCTCCTCGATAAGATATGCTTCGTATATCGAAGCCTCTATATGAGCCTTGTTGCCAACTTTCTTCTTTAGACGGTGTAGGTACCTAGAAAGACAAATTATCTTAAGAATTGACAATGAATTATAAAATTCTACTTAAATTATATCGATTTTTATTTACCTTTCAAAGGGGTACATCTATCGATAATGAACAGATGCACCAACACGGGCTTCGTATTGTAGATGAATCGGTAGATGCTCCATGCCGTCGAAAAAGCCCGGTGGAAAATTTTTCTCTAACTTGCAAATTGTTAAGACAATCTTCTCCTCAAGTTGTACCATATGTTGTACCGTCGGCTTAGTTGAACAGATATCCCTGAAGAATGTAGACAGCTCGGCCAATGGAACCCATACAGCAGAAGGCAACAACTCTTTCAAAGCAATAGGCAGTAATCTTTCCATAAACACTTGGCAGTCATGACTTTTCATTCCTGTTAGCTTGCGTTAATTGAGATCAACGCATCTAGACAAATTTGACACATAGCCGTCGAGAAATCTTAAAGTAGATATCCACTTGCAGATTATTAATCTATCTTTCTTGCTCAATGTATATGGCGCTATAGGCTTACTTAATTGACCACCAACTCCCCTTTGTATCAAGTTTAGATCATGACTTTTGCATATCTCGGCCATGTCTTGTCTTGCTTTTGGATTGTCCTTCGTCTTTCCTTTAATATCCATGACGGTATTGAAGATATTATCGAACACATTCTTTTCGATATGCATGACATCAAGATTATGCCTTATAAGATTATCTTTCCAATAAGGCAAGTCCCAGAAAATACTCCGTTTGGTCCAGTTATGGCTTTGACCGAACCCCTCGACACGATTGTTCGATGGATCTTCCATTGCGGTGGGCAATTCCTTTACAACTTCCCAAATATCGTATCCCGAAAATCTGGCAGGAGGATCAAGAAATTCTTGTTTTCCAGATCTGAACGCGTCCTTGTTCTTTCGCCAAGGATGGCTCACGGGCAGAAATTGACGGTGACAGTCAAAGAAAGAAGTTTTTGCTCCATGTCTAAGGCGGAATGCCTTACTATTTTCCATGCATATCGGACAAGACATGTTGCCGTGCGTACTCCATCCCGACAGCATATCGTATGCTGGAAAATCATTGATTGTCCACATGAGTGAAGCTCTCATCTGAAAGTTCTGTTTCCTGGAAATATCATACGTCGTGACACCGATCTCCCATAGTTGTTTCAGCTCATCCACCAACGACTGTAAATATATATCAATGTTCTTCGTCGAATTTTTGGGACCGGGTATGATAGCTGTCAAGAACATATAAGGAGTCTTCATACACATCTATGGTAGCAGATTATAAGGGGTAAGAATGACCGACCAGCATGAGTATTGATATCCCGACTGTCCGAAAGGGGCGAAGCCATCAGAACATAGTGCAAGGCGTACATTTCTAGGCTCTGCAACAAAATCTGGATGACACAAATTAAAATGTTTCCACGCCTCTCCATCCGAAGGATGTGACAATTTTCTTTCGTCCTTTATGTGTTCTTCGTTGTGCCACGTCTTATGTTCTGCTGTATTCAGAGACATATACATCCTCTGCAAGCGCTTCGTGATCGACAAGTAATGCATAACTTGTAAGGACATCGTTTTCTAGTTGACTTTCCTTTTCCCTGCACTGGCTTGTAACGATCCACATTACAGAAGCTTCAACTTTCTAATACGTAATTCTCTTTGTAGTACAACATGCATCCGTTGCGACAACAATCTATCTTCTTGTACCCCAGTCCCAATTGTCGGACCATCATCTTTGACTTATAGAAGTTTTTTGGGAGCTCTTTTGATTCCTTCGGTAACACCTCGTTGATTAGTTGTGTGATCCGATCATAGCAAGCTTGTGGCAAGTTAAAATCAGACTTTATGTTCAGCAACCGCATCGTCACTGACAGTACGGAATGAGTCTCACAACCAGGATATAGAGGAGTATCTGGGTCCTGAAACATATCATAGAACTCCTTCGCCTCGGAATTAGGATCCTTCGGATCAAAATTAGGCCCTGCCGCATCATACACCATATCTCGTGCAAGGTTCTGCACGTCTCCATAATCAACAGAGCATCCGTCGTCTTCGAGGACATCCATTGCAGCATTATCATCAAAAATATAAGTACCAGCTTTCGCCGCCTATCTTTCCGAATATAATTCACCTTGCGATGACCACAAGCCGTAATCACGTACGAAACCCTTACGGGTCAAATGATCTCTCACAGTCACCACATCTTCATAACGTCTATTGTGACAATTAACACATGGACACTTGATTTTGTTACCGTCCATGTACTGAGCTTTGCTCATGGCATACTTAAGAAATACTTCCACGCCTGCCTGAAAATCGTCACTAACACCAATTCTGCTCTCGTGTTGCCGTTTGTACATCCATGTACGATCAACAAAGTAACGATTCATCCTCGATTTGGATGTGAAAATCTGTATCGTAAGACAAACTAAACATAAGAATAGCCCGATACTTTAAACCATCCTCATAAGAATAGTCCGATACTCCGATCGGTATCGGTATCGGCCGATACTTTAATTTAATATTATTAATACCTATTTGTTTTTTGATACCAAAAAATCGATACTCCGATCCGAAACCACCGATATTACCGATACCCCCGATGCCGATACTCATAGGGATAGTCCGATACCGATACCGGGACATGCCAAACTGTATCAGTATCGGACAGTATCGGATCGGTATCGGTCAGTATCGGGTATCGGTCAGTATCGGAGCGGGACATGCCAAACTGTACCGGTATCGGTCAGTATCGGTCCGATACCGATTCCGATATCCGATTCCGATACCCCCTCCCCCGATCCGATACTCATAGGATTGGTCCGATCCGAAACCACCTATACCCCCCCCCCGATCCGATACTCCGATTCGAAACCACCGATACTCATAGAATGGTCCGATCCGAAACCACCGATACCCCCCCACCCCCCCCCCTACCCCGTCGGACAGCAACCCCCCCCCCATCCCCCCTACACCCCCCACACAAACCCCCCCCGACAGCAAACCCCCACCCCACCCCTCCCCCCGACAGCAAACACCCACCCCCCCCCTCCCCCTCACCCCCGACAGCAAACACCCACCCCCTCCCCCTCACCCCCTCCCCCTCACCCCCCCCCACCCAACACCAGCCACCCCCTCCCCCCTCACCGTCGCCCCCGCGACAGCCGGCCCACCCCCCCAACCGAAACCCTACCCCTGCCCCAAAACCCTAACCCTACCCCCTGCCCCCCCTCTCAACAACCTCCCCCCCACCCCGCCGCCCCACGACAGCCGACCCCTCCACCAACCCGAAACCCTAAACAGAGAGAGAGGGGAGAGAGAGAGAGAGCATACCTGAGAGAGAGATATCCCGTCGGAGAGAGCTTCGTCGGAGATGTGACCCGTCGGAGAGAGCTCGCCGGAGAGGGGAGAGAGAGAGAGAGGGAAGAGAGAGAGAGAGAGTTTTTTTTTTGGAGATAAATAATTCTCTCCCGTCGGTTCAATTAAGTTAGGTTACAGTATTTAGCGACGGATTACCGACGTATATTCGTCGGTAGGTAGTCGGTAAATACCAACTAGATTACTGACTGAACGTCAGTCGCTACATAGACGCTAATTTAGCGTGCCATTTTTTTCCAATTTTGCCGCCACAATGTGACATATTAGTGACGGACATGAATCCGTCGCTAAAGTTTCGTCAATTAGCGACGGATGTGCGACTGATTTTGATGTAAAAAACTAAAAAAAATATCCATTGCTTTCTGACGGTGGCCAGTCACATGGTAGTCGCGAGGCCGTCGCTATGGCCGACGGATACAATCCGTCGCTAATCCTCCTCGCCAATTTGCTGTATTTTAGTAGTGAGATTGCTTACTACTTTGGCCCCGACACTCAGGATGATAGGGAGACTAGCTAGTAGACTTGGTTTTAGTTTTTATGTTTTAGAACTTGAATTGTAATAAGTTGAGATATTATTTTGTTTTAAGATTGTTTTGAGATTATTATTATTTTAGTAGTTGATTTTTTTGTTGTTATTTAGTCTTAGTCATAAACTTCTGTGTTATCTTATCGTGCTTAGACTGTGATTGAGATTTCATTATATTTATACTTGTCCTCCGTTCGGAGTTGAGATTTGACAAGTACATTATATAATTACTGAGTTGTTGATTAGATAGTAACCTAGGACAGCGTTCTACCGCTGATACTGCGGCGTAGGCTGGCGTACCCACTTCTCGTGTCCCTATACTAGGTGTAGTGCCCCGTCCCGCTCATCAATCGGAGGAATCAAACGCCGATGACGTTCGGACTTAGCCTTACAACGGTGACTCGGACATCGTTCGGTCGAGGCGACCGCTCGCTCATGTGGGATAGTTTCGGTGAACTCGCCTCATCTTTGCCTTCACATAATAAATCACATGTTTTCAACTTGCACCAAGTTAGGCTTAATAATAAAAGAGACCAACCCACATAGCTAAAGGGAGTACTCCCGACGGGTCGAATTGAGTTAGAATATGGAAAGGTCCACGTCGGCTTAGAGTTGGTGCACGACGTGCTTTGAAAATGACACTCGGTCCTTTGTCCCGTGTGCTTGGGAGACGGAAAGTTGGTCTTCGGTGCAAAAGCTAAGAGTTAGCCTAAGTCATAGCGTCGCCCGCATAAACGCTTGATAAAAGCATGCACGGTTCCACGATGCAAGGCTTAGCACAGCCTTTGCTCGTCCCTCGGGTTAAGTTGTAGGCTTGAGTAAGTTAGGAGAGTTATGCCAGTCAACCTAAGTCATTCCAAGTGTTGTCCCACTCGTTCTGCGGTTGTCAAGTTAAATAGTCCCACACGATCCCAAGGCCTGTCATATGAGGTATGACTTGGGCGTAAACACGAGTCGGTTTAAGGCACGAGATACGGTTGGTTCAATGAAAAGTTAGCCACGGTCTGTCGATACTTAAGGAAACACTTATGTTCAAGTTAGTTGGAAGGCTATGCAGTAGCCGTTCTCTGAGTTCAAAGATGTTAAGTCTAAGCGATGGTTAGTCGTCGAGAGGAAATATGTCGGGACTGTGGTTCAGTCATCGAGAAACCCTGGTTTGGGGCTCTACAAATATAGTGTGAAAAGTAAAAAGAGTAAAGCAAAGGAACTATTGATGATGATGACACCATGCAATTACGTTAAGTCTAGAAGTTAGCGTAGGCACGTGGTATGGACAACTTGTCGACAAGGGCGATGGTTCTTCGGATCGGCAACCTTGGCCAGGGACCGATCCGGTCGAGGAAGAACATTATAGCTGAGCTGGGTAATAGGCAATCGGTAGGTTGGGGACTTGCATCGAGGATCGCCACCTGCGGTACAAGGGTCCCGAATGCCAGGCTATGTCCACGATGGCTAGTTAATACCAGTGACTTTTTATATAGATGTGTCGCACGGGCGGTAATCCGCGTGTGTGCCTTTGGACTGAGTTGAGTTGAATGTGTATGCAGTTAGAGAATATAATGTCTAGGCCTAAGATTTGGCTGCAACGAAGGCGGCGTGCTTCGACACGATGTGGCGTCGAGTGTTAAGTCGTTGGCAGAGAGTTGTATGAGTTAGGCTTGAGCTGTTGCGAGTTAAGTCGAGAAGGGACGTAGGGCAAGTTTGGGTGAAGTTACGTTGAGTTGTTGGGCACGACCTCGAATATGAGGCACCGCCGCGTTGTCAAACTAAAGTATAGGTAAGACTAAGCGAGGAGGCACTACCTCAAGATATTGAAGCGACGAATCGAGTTCATGGCACGACGACCGAGTCGTTACGTCCCAGAGTTATGCACGAAAGACAAGTATGAGTCGGTATTGACATTGCAAGCAAACAAGAGGTCTTGAGGCAAGGATAAGGATGTTATCGGTGCGATAGCACGGTCACACGAAATGGAGTCTATCGTGTAGTTGCGTCCCTGATTATGGCCGTAAGGCAAACACCGACTTGATAGGTAAACGTTGTTGGCACGAGAAGGTCTAGAGGCAAGGCATGAGTTAACAATTGATGGTTGCAAGCACGGGTCCTCTGACACAAGTATGTCAACGCGTCGGACCTAAAATCGATCCCAGGCAGACTAGAAAGACAATCATAAAGGGACTATATTGCACAAAGTAAATTAACGTGTTAGTTTTTATGGGTGGGCGAGGGACTCATTCCACCAATACAGTTGAGTACTGACACCCTGTAACGCCCCAGTCCCAAAATAGAAGGACTAGAACGTAATCATGCCACTGTATAAATATGAAGTATATGGACCCTCGTATATACATAGCTGTAAAATCAGTAACCAAGGAACTAAATCTCATCCACAAGATAAATATGATATAAAGCAACTTTGAATTTGTCATGAATACAATCGTTGGACGGAGACAATCCAATACCAACCATTTAAATAAGCAAGAGTTATACAAGAAATGATTTGGTCGAGCGAAGCAAAGACGATCGAAGTGCAATCATCCTTGAGAAATAATGACGATCATGGCCACGGCTAGAACACCTGCGAAAGACAAGACACACACCTGGCAAGATAACCAGATCCTCAGAGGGACGTAACAAATACAATAAACAGCCATATACATACTGAATATAAAATATGCCACTATCAAAGAAATGACAAGACACTATAAGGTAATCTAACCAACTAAATTGAACATGTAGTTGAGAACAAACTTTCGTCGCATGAGCCCTGGCCGTAATAGGATCTGGTATAGTTCCCACTTGGGCACCAGAGACCTAAGCGCATGACGTTTAAAAGCGACAGTGGCCACCTGAGAGGCTCATACCGTATCTCCAGCGGAGCTTCCCGGTTACAAGGAAGTGCAATCGAAGCCCATACGACAAGAAAATATTCTCCCCACCAATGTACCTATCATCGCGATCCACGACCATGTAACACTACTAACCGTTCAAGTCTTCTAACATACACTATTGACAGTTAGACCTAACGCACGTCCTGCACGCATCAGTGATCAGCCAACACGCAAGTCCGAAGACTATATGCTACTCATAACTCACACATCTCGTGGCACAACAGTGTCAAAGTTTATGCAATGCACTAAGCTAGTGGTAGTCCCTTAACTCTAAGTCCATATGCAATCAAAGGGTAAATAACAAGGTACAACTATATCACTGAGCAGGCAGTAATCAAGAACTAGAAATAAATGAACAGTGATATGTAAATAAATACAACTAAAAATAAACAGTATAATGGCAAGGTATCTTGTCTGGGTATCTCCTGGAGTGGTGCGATGATCCGACAAGTCCTGGTTGTCCAATAGCTATGATCAATGAGTAAAGGTACGAATCCACAAGAAAATAGGAAGCATGATTTAGTCACAGTTAACGGTGGTAGTTGAGAAGAATTTGTGTGGAAAGTTTACGTATCATATTTTTAGAAAATATTTATGATACTTAAAAACTACATATAATATTTTCTTCTAACCAAAATATCTTTAATAAATATAATTATATTAAAATCATAATGTAAAACTACCTTTTTATTAGTCAAAATATTTTGTAAATCTAGTAAATTATTCTTAGGGATAAAATTTTGTAGTTCAAAATCCTTAATAAAATAGTATGCAATAGTATATATTTTCCACAAATATTTTTAAGATATTAATCAAAAGATTTTTATACAATTAAAAATTTGAAAATAATATTGCCACTAATGATACCAATGGCCAAATACCCCTACCCATATACACTCATAAAATATTTTAATAATAATACTACTGTTAATAATAATATAATAATAATAATCATCATAATAATAATAATTAACAGTAATATATAATAATAGAAGTAATAATAATAACAGTAACAATAATATATAATAATAATAATAAGTAATAATAATAAGGATAATAATAATCATAATTATGATAATAATAATAGTAATATAATAATAAACTTACTAATTAACTTACTATAAACTTAAGCACTGTACAGCTCATAATCATTACTCTCCCCCCCAATTGAGTCACAATGAGGAAGAGAGAGACAGAGAAATCGAGAGAGAGGGGAGGGTCGGTGGCGACTCACCGGCGGAGGGGCGCGTCGACGCCGGGGAAAGGAGCGGCGACTGCACCGGGGGCACTTGTGCGGGCGGGGCGGAGCAGCGCCGGTGGTGGCGCGTCATCATCGACGGACGGAGGAAGGAGCGGAGCGATCGGGCGGCGGATCGCGACGGAGGAGGAGGCGGAAAAGAGGGTTTTTAGAGGGCGGGCGCGGGAGGCTCCGGCGGAGGCGCGGTGCACGCGCGGGAAGTCGGATTTATCTGGGCGCCTAGTCGCGGCGGCGGTGAAGCGCGGCGACCATCCGGGTGGAGACGGCTCCTGCACGCGACGGCTTCGGGGACGGCGACGGAAAGGAACTCGCCGCACAGGCGGGCCGGGGTTTCGTGGCGGGGCGGCCGTTCACGGCGGGGCGCGGAGGATGTGCGGCCGGTCGTTGTGTGTTCGTTCGGCGAGGCCGTGCTTGGCGTTGGAGGGGGTTCCATTCGGGAGGTGGCTACGGAGGCTTCGAGAAGGCGACGGGATCGCTGTTGGTATCACCGGAGGAGCACAGGGCGACGCTCGGATTCCCTGGCGGTGAGCCGCCCTTTCTTACTCCCACTCCCTGTCTTCTCGAGTATTGGTTGTGCACGGGTTTTGGGGATTTCCGGCATTGGGAGCCGGGGATGGTGGTGGTTTTGGGGTGTGGTGGTGTTGCTTGGCCGGGGAGACGGGGTGGCCGGATTTAGTGGCAGTGGTGTTGTTGATGAGGTGTGTGATGGAGGCGAAGGTCACCGGATTCGGGAAGGCTGGTAGGTGATGGTGGTTGGGGGATATTGCAGGCGGTGGGCACGGTGAATTCGAGGCTGTGCTAGAGTTAGGCTAGGATTAGGAATTGATTGTTGGGTTGGACGTGTCGTATCGGGGTGTCCGACACGACGGAATGGACGTCCGGGATTGTCGGACGCGGAGTAACGATGTATTTGTACAAAATAGAATATAGTGGATGAGACACCGACACGATGCACAGTTTGGTTGTGGATAGAAAATTGCTGGAGGAGTACCTCTCCTTTTATAGGAGGTGGAAATTCCCAGTTAGATAGAAATTGGGAGTATTTAAATCCCCAATAGATAATTTATCTACTAATTCAAATCAATTTAAAATTACTCCAATCAATTCCAAATCAATTTCAAATTTTTGATAAATCAAATCTAAATTTATATAGGTAAAATCCATTTAAAATAAAGTCAAATAAATTCTCTCAAATTTAAATTATCACAACCAATTTAAATTTAAACCAAAACACTATTTAAAATACTTTTTCGAACAATAAAATATTAATATTAAATAAATTTTGAAAATAAAAAATCTAAATTTATGCACCACGTATGTATGAATATTTGCATAAAACCTCATTTTTAAAATTACTATTTATAACCCTTCATGACGTAATTAAAGAATTGAAAAATTCCAATATGACATATTTACAACCTTTAGTAATCGAAATATTTATTATTATTATCAAAAATTTCAAACTTCTAAATAAAATATTTTACAAAAATATGTACTTCGCACATATTCGCACTCGACGATACGTACAAAAATGCGAACTCGTACGTGACGTATAATACGACTATACGACGTACAAATACCAAGTAAAAAAATTTTAAATACTCAATTTATAAAAAAAAATTTAAGTAGAAATTTTGGGGGTTTACATCCTACCCAACTTAAAAGAATTTCGTCCTCAAAATTTAGGAAAAATTTGGGTAGGTAGGGTGAAAGAGATAGAAGCAGTATAATCGATAAGAATTTGATTAATATTGAACAAAAAGGCAATCAATTGTTTGACAAGAATGAAACAACATTTCAATGGCAATATGTCATTTGATCGTCTAAAAAAATTTCGATGGTTTTTGATTTCGATCATGACAATCAATCAATGACTAAGCTCGATCAACCTTAACATTAACCTAAAAAGCAACCTCATAAGTAGGTAATAAACTCCTTAATCCTTGATATCGTCAATGTTCATGTAATCTCTCTTATCATAATTTTTTCTTTCCAAAAATTAACTTTCGTACCACGTTCCCTTAAATTTTAACAAAATAATTTCGATCATAATTGTACTCTAAATTCCTCTATCTCGTCCTAGTTTCAATAGTCTCAATTTTTGAATCCATAAATCTCCCTTATACTAGCTCACATATATATATATATATATATATATATATATTAGATATATATATATAATATATATAATATATATATATATATATATATTAAAATATATATATAATATATATATATTAATATATATATATATCTATAATATATATATATATCTTCCTAAGTTATAATTTCCTCTAAAATTAAAATTCCAAACCTTCCACCAATTGGCCCAAGTAAAAGTTAAAATCTCCTTACTACGAATTGTATTTGTTGGTCAATATACAATGCATCCTTAGGTACCAAGATAAGTCCGTCTTCAATGTTTGATAAATTTCGAAAACTAACAATATACTTTCATAACTTAATCACAATTGAAAATTTCCTAAAATATTTATTAGTCTCTCTCTCAAAATTTGAATTCAACAATCTAACTTCTTGATGGTACAGAAATGTAACTCATCTTAACTTCTTATTCATAATCATCTTACAACTTAATTCTCCATGCATCAAAAAGGTAGAGGTTTCTTTCTTCAACAATTGGTTATCCTTGTAAATATCATCATAACACTATATGTTATTGAAGGCAATGTCAACATTTTTCCTTATCAAAAATTTGCATCCATAAATTTAGTATATAAATTTGGTTCTTAAACCACCAGCACTTCAGAAAATTCTTCATTCGATATTTAGTTACCTCGAAACAATTTTGTAAATTTGAGAAGTCTATTTACCCATGATTGTTTTATCAACACAATATAATATTTCTTACTTCATCTATTTGGTTTTATCGCACATTTATTTATGTCCCATCTATACCTCGTAATCTTATAATTATCTTAACCACTATATTATTTATCCATGTTGTGGGGTTCTCCAATCTAACCTCTACTAGCCCAAGATTGTCATGATCAAATTTTATTTCGCATAAGGGAATCAAACAAGGAACAAGGTTGCATAAACAATGGAGAAATCATAGTAAAATATGAGTAAGCAATTTTAATTGGAAGGGAGAAAAGTAAGTGTTGCTAATATTGCATGATGAGTAAAAGGGTTATGGGTCTAAGTAAATCAAGAATACAAGAAAATAAAATGACAAGGGTTAAGCAGTCAAGATAAAATACAAAGTTAAGCATTAAACGGATTTAGTAGCTCGCAATCGACCGAAGATTTGAGTCGAGATTGAGTCCAAATATAGTCAAAATATATCGGTACCATGGTAAGGGTTATGGTTTAGTCTTTATGGCCGAAAAGTCGTACCAAAAAATAGAATACAAGGGAACGTATTTTAGTAGGACATGATATACCTACATAAAGGTGAGCTCGTCTGGGTCTTGCATGTGAAATTTGTTGGAGAGAATAGTCTAGTGTTGTGCTCCAAATATCAAAGTCACGATGGGTAATGCCAAATGATTCAAAATAGAAAGTGGTTTTCATAAGGTACTAATTAATGCACCAAAAATAAAAGGTTAAGGCACGAATTAAGGATAATTCAGGAAATCTCGTAGATCAAGTTAAGATATGTTAGAGGCACAGTTCTAGAGAGAGAATAGTCTCATTGATAAGGGTATGGTCAAGGGGATGGTTCTAATCATTTCTAAGTTTCAAACAATTAAATGGTCACGATTAAAGATCTAGATTTGAGGGAAGGTCGAGTAAGTCAAAGATATGTTCATCGGTTTGGTCTGTTAGCACCCTGAAATTCGGGTTGATTTTTTTTTTCATTTTATCTATTTTCTGATTGTTTGGTTACATTAAATATTTTATTCTATCTATTTATCTGTAAGTGTACTTTTTCATGCCATTGATTTGGAGTATCAGGGATGTTCAACTCTGGAAATCTTTTCATGAGTTTTGGAGTGGACACGATTACCTTCATGACGGTATATAGTGTCCCATCCAAACTTATTCCCTTGTGCCCTTTTTTTCTTCGCTGAACTTCGGGTCGAATTAGACCGTTCGATCAGTAATTGATTTTCCCACTTTTTTTCCTCGATCATTTTCAGCGCGTTACCATGATATTTAAATTGGGAGCGCAAGACCAGTCATTTCCTTGAAACCAACTCCTCATTGATGATCTACTCGAGACGCTCGTCACCCATGACCTTCGTTTCCCACTCATTCATGTCATTTTGGGCTCCATTTGATTCGCACAACTTTCCCGACGCGTGACCCAATTTATTTCACGCCACGGCGTCACATTCATTTTCCAACTTGATTTATGGGTCCCCTGTCGACCAAAACCTGTCCGCCCCAATTATGGACATGGCCCACATTGAGCCTACTATCCGTCCGCCACTTGTGTCCCATTTATTGGAATCCCCATGTGCTACTTATTTGCCCATGATCATCAACACCTAATTTTAATTCTATTTTTGCACAATGTCCAGTTTTGACCCAATCCGGCTCCACGAGTAGTCCAGTCCAGCTCCATGATTTCCTCCATCGTAGCACCCTCATATTTTATTGCCCAAAAATATCGAGTGCCCTTCTACCCATTTTTTTAATATTTATTGGAATTTTTCCTTGAAATAAATCATATAGGAATAACCCAATACCTATTTAATTTCTAGCCCTTGGATTTTTCCCAACTAAATCTCCTCCATCCATTCCTACCTATTCAATTCTCACAGCAAACCTATGTGGCCGGCCCTAAATTTGAGATAGGATAACTTTTTCTCTCTCTTCCTCTCACATGATTATCCTTATCTATCTCTCTCTCTTTCACCTTTCCTACACAAAAACTAACAGCAACTTCTCCACCTCATCTTCCCCATGCAACACACACGCCACTCCGACCTCCATTCTCCTCCGCCACTGGCCTTGGACCACCCTCCTCCTCCATGCAATAGCAGCCGACGGCCACCTCCATGCCATGGCCGGCGACCCGACCATTCTCCTCCTCATCTCCTCCTCTCCTTCACCTCATCATCGACGTCAACCTCCACTTTTCCCGACCACCTTGCACCACCACCAGCCCTGGCCGTGCGCCGCTGGTCGATGGCCACCCCACGTCGCCGTGGGCCGCCGTCGCCGGCCATGCAGCGCCATGTGCGGCAGCAGCAGCTACTGCAGCGCACAGGCGCGCACGCACGCGCGCGCGTGGGCCGCCGTCGTGCGCCGTCGCGCCGCCGTGCGGGCCGCCGTGGCCCCCTGGCCATGTGCACGAACTCCGGCGATCAGTCCCTGACGGCCACCGTCCTCCGGGACGCGCCGTCGAGGCGATTCGTGCGTTTTGCACGACGTCCCGTCGTGACGCGCGCGAAATCACGTTCATTTTGGCGCTCCGTCGCAGCGACTTCGCACGTATTTTCCCGAAGATCCGACCGTTGGATCGTCGATTTCTTCACTCCGTCACAATCTCGGTATATCCACCTTCGCTCATGTCAATTTTCGTCCGTTAATTTTATCGTTTGATACATGAAAACCGGCCACCAAGTTGACCGTTTAAATTGTATTAAATTTGGACAGTTTCGCGGGGCCAACTTCGTCAGCTTGTATCTCCTCTACCGCAGCTCCGTTTGGCGTGCTACCAGTTCCTATGCGAAGCTGGTATAACCCTCTTGCTACGCCTTCAGTTTCGTTTCATTGTGAGCTTGTTTGATTGGTTGAATTCGACGCCAAAGTTGGCCGTTCGAATTCGTAATTTTCAACTTGTAAAATTCCATTTTTGAACACGGGACTCCAGATTTCATTTCTGACACCACCATTAGACTTGTGGCGTCGTTCTGGCATGTTTTTATATAAAATTTGTTAGATTTGGAGAACGTGAGCCCGGGCACGCATTTCGGTGCAAAGCGGGTCCCACATTCTGGGTCAACGGGACTTTTTGACGCCGGCTCATCGGAATCTAATTCTGGAGATACCGTTGAGTTCGTATCGTCATTCTGGACTCGTTGACAGGTAGTTTGCTAAGTTTGGAGAACTTTGGCTCTGGCACGCATTTTCGTGCAAACCGGAATCCCAAGTTCTCGTCAACGGGCCAAAATGAGATCGGGTCAACGGAATCCAATTCTGGAGATACCGTTGGGTTCGTATCGTCATTCTGGTTGCGTGGACATATAATTTGCTATATTTTATAGACTTGTTTTCTTGCACGTTTTTCGGTGCAAAACGGCTCCGACACGGACACCGTTTTGATCCGAAATTACCTTTTTGCCCTTGTGTCCAAATTGGATGACCGTTGGGTAGGCTATCCTAGCTAATTTGACCATTCTGGACACGTTGGCGATGTTCATTTCATCGTCCGACAATGTTTGTTGATAATTTCTCTGAGTTTAACCTTTTTATAATTAATTAATAATTAATTCATATAATGTTTGTATTTCGGGATTAGTACAACGAAACTGAGATCAGCCAATTCCAGTGATCTTACATCGCTGAAATTGACAAGTTGGATATGTGGATCACTATAATAAGATTATCAACCTTATCGATAATCTTCTTATCTCGATTTATGTGTCGTAAGTTTCAACGTACAAATAACGAAGTACACTTTATAATAGACTAGAATTGACCCTGTTTGACCAGAGTTGACCAGTTGACCCAAAGTCAACTGTAAGTCAACACTTGACCTAGTTTGACTAGATTATTGACCGGAGTCGACCTAGAGTTAATCTGACTTAGAAGAACCTAGAATAATATAGATTGCCTGTAGGAATTTATTTATTTCAACTTGAACACCTTGTAACCTGTGTTGCTTTAAATAGGACTCTGTGGCTTCAGTGGGACCTCCCTATACTTATCAGCTGTTCAGGTTATCGAGGCGAGTACATTCTCTGATCATTTCATATCCTGCTGAGAATTATTTCCTGCAGTAGATTACTTTACTTGTACTGTCACGTTGGTCACACGGATTGGTACTATATGAATCCCTCTTTGAGATGTTATCCTTAGAAAGCATCAGATACACTATGTTCTGTGCGTTTCACTTACATAGCGTATCACTATGCTTCGTTGGTTCTTTGATCACTTACGACATATACTCTTATGATCGTAGAGTCTTCTCAGAATCCTTATCCCATTTATGGGACTACTATGTATCACCTTCGGGTTCTATCACCTTCGGGGTCATATCACCTTCGGGGTCTACCACCTTCGGGGTCTGTTACATAGCATCACATAACATAACTTGGTTGGATTCTTGTGTATTAATTGGGGGTACGGGGGAGTATATGTGGACATGTGAATAATACACCAGTAGTGTAGCATCAGAATCATTCCATAGTGTAGCATCAGAATCATCCCAGGCCATTTACATGTTCATATTGTACTGACTCACTAGTCACATGCTAGTTCTCTATGTATAGTAGATATTTCTATTACAGTATCTCTCTGTTTACATACTATTTTTTTCAGTACCTGTATCTTACTTTACTGCATGTTATATGTTTTCTAACCTGCTATGATATGTTGAGATGTACTGTGCTCGCTCCAGTCCTGACTGGACCTGTTGATAAATTTTACAGATAGCTTGGAGGTGCCTGCTAGCCTAGAGGAGACACAGTAGGGTTTGTTTAGGTAGTTATTTCTTTGTCTGGAGTTGTTTACTTTGTGGATTACTGTATCTTATTGAGTTTTGAGATGTACTTCTGGGTTCATGTATCTTAGACACTTAGACTTCTATCTCCTGTATCTCTTTTGGATTTCATGTTTTATCTATTCTTATCATGCTCTATCTTAGATGTGATTGAGTTTGTATCTGCTATGTCACCCCATTCGGGGAGTATAAACTGTTTAGCCTTATACTGTTAGATGCATGAGACCTAGGACAGCGTTCTACCGCCGACACTGCGGCGTAGGCTGGGCGTCGTTACGTTCTCGTGCCCTAACTCTAGGGTGCGGGTCGTGACACGTTTTTAGTGGTGGCCCATGCAGGTCGAGACTAAAGTGTAGTGGTATTCGAACTAGAGTACCACTACAGCCTGCAGTAGAATTAGGATATATTTTGAAGGTACTCAATCACAGTTAGGACCCTTGAGAGATTCCTGGGACGACCCTTGAGAATCTGTTTAACTTCGATTTGAAAACTCTTTTTCCCTTGATTTGTTTTATTTTATTTTCTATTGATGAATTTGATTTTAATGGATCATTGTTGAATTTGAGTTTGTATTTATTAGTTTTGATGGAAGATTGTCGAATTTTGAATTTTGATGATAGTTGTTGCATTCGAGTTTGTATTTCGATGGATTTTGTTCATTTTGAATTTTGATGTTCCTTAATAAATTTGATTGATTTTGAGTATTCATTATTGATTTAATTTAATTTGGCAAGATAAAATTATATGGGCTAGGTCATCTATGTTATGGAATCTAGTCTTCTACAGTCATATTAGCCAGCATGGTGAGGACATATAGTTGACTTGGATATATTCTCGGGTGTGGAAATTTAAGGTTTTCGCAGCCAAGCTAGCGGCATCGCGAAAATATTAAATACCATTATTCTAGAGGTATGTGCCCAAGTCGAGGACTCTGTGATTATCGTAGCCTTGCTTACTAGTATGACGAGGATTTAGAGTGCCATGATTCTGGATAGACGCATATGATTATCAGATTGCACCTTGAATATTTTGAACATGTTTTCTCTACTTTTGTTTCAGTTAAAAAAAAAATGAATTATTAATTTGTTTGTTTTGTTTAGTTCCTAATTATTAGTTTAGGAGTAGGTTTAGCTGCTTTTATAAACCTTGTGAAATTTCTTGCTATGAGTTTTTCATAATACCATGAATCGATAATTTGCTAGGCTTTATCTTGAAATTGATAATTAAGTCTGGATTTTAAAAACGTTTTCTTCTTTAAACTGATAAGCAGAACAGATTTTCTCGTTATTATTCTTGTATTAAATAATAATGATAATATAACTGTCTTGATTTCGTCAATCACCTGCTTGCAATCTTGGTAGGAATCTAAATATTAGTCTTAACGTAGAATTAATTTTTATTGAGACATGAGAATTTGTATGTGAATATGTATAGCAAACACTTTGCCTAACACGTATGCATGCTACACTTGATTTTTCCACATATCTAGATACATATTGATATGTTGATGATGTCCAAATTTTCATAACCGATAATTCTGGTTCTCTGTTTTTCCATGTTTAAATTCGTAATTTAAATAAATTTTATGTTATTAGTTTTGCCTACATAACTGTACGTGTATAATATCTACAGGAATTTTTTTTAGAGAAATTGGTAAAGTTATGTTAAATTTGTAAAATTTAAGACTGTGTACATATTAACCCTTAATGTTGAGTTTCCAAATGTTTAGTTCAGATTGCTGTTTATTTCTTAAATAGAACATTGAGTTGTATACCTTGTAGAAAATAGGATATAAATTTAAGTTTCATATTCTTACATGTTAGTTTGTGATAAATATTGAGTTGGGTTTTAATGTTCAAGTTCTCCAAATTCTGGAAACTAGTTACATGTTAACTTTTTTTCATTAATTTCCATGTTTAGTTAATTTCGGATTTAACATGTAATATTAAACTGTATGTGTAGGTAAACATATTGATAGTATGTTAGGGTTTCTTCTCTATCATGTTAGGATGTGTTAGGACCATTGAGATTGTTGTGATGTTTCAAACCCTAAAATCTGAGACCGCATTATGTTCATATTTTTCCATGGGTTGAATGTTAGCTTAGTTTTCATTTTTATGTAAATGCTGAACTAAAACTGGATTTAACCTTTCAATACTAGGCTATAACCTGTACAAGGACACACACACACGCCTACTATCTAACCATATGAACATGTCCCCATACACATGATGTTAGTTTTCCCTCTCTAACGCTCTCTCTGTATATATTGTGATTGGATTTCAATGCAAGTGACTTTCGATTCTTTAACTTGTGATTTTGATTTTCTTGGGTAGTAGTATTTTTTTTCAAATAATTGGTAGTTACCTTCCTTTATTTTTATTTTTATGAGTACCAGTTTTCATATGGGGTGGTAGACAACTTTATAGTTTTGATGGTTGTTGTGTCTGTATCTTTCTATTTTAGCACCCTGGATTGCTTGTGTGTTTGATACCCTATGACCGTTGGTTAGCATGACTAGTAAACCTAGATAAGACTTCACTGTCACCGTTACCATGACCCTGGATATTATCTTTTATTTGATGGTATGTTTATTTAAGTTCTGGGACTTTGATTTTTTTTTGGGGTTGACCTAGAGGGAGTAGGGATATTTTAATTTCGAGGACGAAATTTTTATAAGGTGGGTAGGATGTTAGCACCCTGAAATTCGGGTTGATTTTTTTTCATTTTATCTATTTTCTGATTGTTTGGTTACATTAAATATTTTATTCTATCATTTATCTGTAAGTGTACTTTTCATGCCATTGATATATGGAGTATCAGGGATGTTCAACTCTGGAAATCTTCTTCATGAGTTTTGGAGTGGACACGATTACCTTCATGACGGTATATAGTGTCCCATCCAAACTTATTCCCTTGTGCCCTTTTTTCTTCGCTGAACTTCGGGTCGAATTAGACCGTTCGATCAGTAATTGATTTTCCCACTTTTTTTCCTCGATCATTTTCAGCGCGTTACCATGATATTTAAATTGGGAGCGCAAGACCAGTCATTTCCTTGAAACCAACTCCTTATTGATGATCTACTCGAGACGCTCGTCACCCATGACCTTCGTTTCCCACTCATTCATGTCATTTTGGGCTCCATTTGATTCGCACAACTTTCCCGACGCGTGACCCGATTTTATTTCACGCCACGGCGTCACATTCATTTTCTAACTTGATTTATGGGTCCCCTGTCGACCAAAACCTGTCCGCCCCAATTATGGACATGGCCCACATTGAGCCTACTATCCGTCCGCCACTTGTGTCCCATTTATTGGAATCCCCATGTGCTACTTATTTGCCCATGATCATCAACACCTAATTTAATTCTATTTTTGCACAATGTCCAGTTTTGACCCAATCCGGCTCCACCGAGTCCAGTCCAGCTCCATGATTTCCTCCATCGTAGCACCCTCATATTTTTTGCCCAAAAATATCGAGTGCCCTTCTACCCATTTTTTTAATTATTTATTGGAATTTTCCTTGAAATAAATCATATAGGAATAACCCAATATTTCCTATTTAATTTCTAGCCCTTGGATTTTTTCCAACTAAATCTCCTCCATCCATTCCTACCTATTCAATTCTCACAGCAAACCTATGTGGCCGGCCCTAAATTTGAGATAGGATAACTTTTTCTCTCTTCCTCTCACATGATTATCCTTATCTATCTCTCTCTCTCTTTCACCTTTCCTACACAAAAACTAACAGCAACTTCTCCACCTCATCTTCCCCATGCAACACCACACGCCACTCCGACCTCCATTCTCCTCCGCCACTGGCCTTGGACCACCCTCCTCCTCCATGCAATAGCAGCCGACGGCCACCTCCATGCCATGGCCGGCGACCCGACCATTCTCCTCCTATATCCTCCTCCTCCTTCACCTCATCATCGACGTCAACCTCCACTTTTCCCGACCACCTTGCACCACCACCAGCCCTGGCCGTGCGCCGCTGGTCGACGGCCACCCACGTCGCCGTGGGCCCGCCGTCGCCGGCCATGCAGCGCCATGCGCGGCAGCAGCAGCTACTGCAGCGCACAGGCGCGCACGCACGCGCGGCGTGGGCCGCCGTCGTGCGCCGCCGCGCCGTCGTGCGGGCCGCCGTGGCACCCTGGCCATGCGCGCAAACTCTGGCGATCAGTCCCTGACGGCCACCGTCCTCCGGGACGCGCCGTCGAGGCGATTCGTGCGTTTTACACGACGTCCCGTCGTGACGCGCGCGAAATCACGTTCATTTTGGCGCTTCGTCGCAGCGACTTCGCGTGCGTTTTCCCGGAGATCCGACCGTTGGATCGTCGATTTCTTCGCTCCGTCACAATCTCGGTATATCCACCTTCGCTCATGTCAATTTTCGTCCGTTAATTTTATCGTTTGATACATGAAAACCGGCCACCAAGTTGACCGTTTAAATTGTATTAAATTTGGACAGTTTCGCGGGGCCAACTTCGTCAGCTTGTATCTCCTCTACCGCAGCTCCGTTTGGCGTGCTACCAGTTCCTGTGCGAAGCTGGTATAACCCTCTTGCTACCCCTTCAGTTTTGTTTCATTGTGAGCTTGTTTGATTGGTTGAATTCGACGCCAAAGTTGGCCGTTCGAATTCGTAATTTCTAACTTGTAAAATTCCATTTTGAACACGGGACTCCAGATTTCATTTCTGACACCACCATTAGACTTGTGGCGTCGTTCTGGCATGTTTTCATATAAAATTTGTTAGATTTGGAGAACGTGGGCCCGGGCACGCATTTCGGTGCAAAGCGGGTCCCACATTCTGGGTCAACGGGACTTTTGATGCCGGCTCATCGGAATCCAATTCTGGAGATACCGTTGAGTTCGTATCGTCATTCTGGACTCGTTGACAGGTAGTTTGCTAAGTTTTGAGAACTTTGGCTCCGGCATGCATTTCCGTGCAAACCGGAATTCCAAGTTCTGGTCAACGGGCCAAAATGAGATCAGGTCAACGGAATCCAATTCTTGAGATACCGTTGGGTTCGTATCGTCATTCTGGTTGCGTGGACATATAATTTGCTATATTTTATAGACTTGTTTTCTTGCACGTTTTTCGGTGCAAAACGGCTCCGACACGGACACCGTTTTGAACCGAAATTACCTTTTTGCCCTTGTGTCCAAATTGGACCGTTGGGTAGGCTATCCTAGCTAATTTGACCATTCTGGACACGTTGGCGATGTTCATTTCATCGTCCGACAATGTTTGTTGATAATTTCTCTGAGTTTAACCTTTTTATAATTAATTAATAATTAATTCATATAATGTTTGTATTTCGGGATTAGTACAACGAAACTGAGATCAGCCAATTCCAGTGATCTCACATCGCTGAAATTGACAAGTTGGATACGTGGATCACTATAATAAGATTATCAACCTTATCGATAATCTTCTTATCTCGATTTACGTGTCGTAAGTTTCAACGTACAAATAACGAAGTACACTTTATAATAGACTAGAATTGACCCTGTTTGACCAGAGTTGACCAGTTGACCCAAAGTCAACTGTAAGTCAACACTTGACCTAGTTTGACTAGATTATTGACCGGAGTCGACCTAGAGTTAATCTGACTTAGAAGAACCTAGAATAATATAGATTGCCTGTAGGAATTTATTTATTTCAACTTGAACACCTTGTAACCTGTGTTGCTTTAAATAGGACTCTGTGGCTTCAGTGGGACCTCCCTATACTTATCAGCTGTTCAGGTTATCGAGACGAGTACATTCTCTGATCATTTCATATCCTGCTTAGAATTATTTCCTGCAGTAGATTACTTTACTTGTACTGTCACGTTGGTCACACGGATTGGTACTATATGAATCCCTCTTTGAGATGTTATCCTTAGGAAGCATCGGATACACTATGTTCTGTGCGTTTCACTTACATAGCGTATCACTATGCTTCGTTGGTTCTTTGATCACTTACGACATATACTCTTATGATCGTAGAGTCTTCTCAGAATCCTTATCCCATTTATGGGACTACTATGTATCACCTTCGGGGTCTATCACCTTCGGGGTCATATCACCTTCGGGGTCTACCACCTTCGGGGTCTGTTACATAGCATCACATAACATAACTTGGTTGGATTCTTGTGTATTAATTGGGGGTACGGGGGAGTATATGTGGACATGTGAATAATACACCAGTAGTGTAGCATCAGAATCATTCCATAGTGTAGCATCAGAATCATCCCAGGCCATTTACATGTTCATATTGTACTCTGACTCACTAGTCACATGCTAGTTCTCTATGTATAGTAGATATTTCTATTACAGTTATCTCTCTGTTTACATACTATTTTTCTTCAGTACCTGTATCTTACTTTACTGCATGTTATATGTTTTCTAACCTGCTATGATATGTTGAGATGTACTGTGCTCGCTCCAGTCCTGACTGGACCTTGATAAATTTTACAGATAGCTTGGAGGTGCCTGCTAGCCTAGAGGAGACACAGTAGGGTTTGTTTAGGTAGTTATTTCTTTGTCTGGAGTTGTATTTACTTTGTGGATTACTGTATCTTATTGAGTTTTGAGATGTACTTCTGGGTTCATGTATCTTAGACACTTAGACTTCTATCTCCTGTATCTCTTTTGGATTTCATGTTTTATCTATTATCATGCTCTATCTTAGATGTGATTGAGTTTGTATCTGCTATGTCACCCCCATTCGGGGAGTATAAACTGTTTAGCCTTATACTGTTAGATGCATGAGACCTAGGACAGCGTTCTACCGCCGACACTGCGGCGTAGGCTGGGCGTCGTTACGTTCTCGTGCCCTAACTCTAGGGTGCGGGTCGTGACACGGTCGATGACTAATTACACTTGTGTATGCAATATCATAATCATAGGTAGCATGGCAATCCAATGTGGAATACTTCTATCTCACTAGGGCGACCTTACTTGTTTCTTGGTCCTTCACCAATATATGATCTAATCTAAAATTTCAAGTTTCTAAATTTTTTTAATAAAAATTTTCGAGATACTCTGCCAAAAATTCCAACTATCTTAGACTGTCAACTTTAATCAAAATTTTAAATCTCTAGTCCCTCTCGAACAACCCTTGTATACCGCAAATCGAATAATTATTATATTATTATCTTCTCCAAACCTTAAATTCAACATTTAACTAAGTTTATCAATCAAAATTCATACTACAAAATGAAACATTTAAAATAACTCCCGAATTTAATTATATACCTTCAAATGTGTATTTCTAGCTTCCAATAAGGCACAACTACTGCTCAAAAGTAATTCTCCCTTTTTTCAAAATTTAAATATCCATAATCAAGGTTTTAAACTTGAAATCTAAATAACTTTATAAATCATAAAATCATATGACGCAATTTAATTCAAAAAAAAAATTTACCAAATTTATCAATCCTCCTCAAATTTTTGGTCAATCGT
This sequence comes from Iris pallida, assembly GCA_029216955.1. Taxonomy (NCBI): domain Eukaryota; kingdom Viridiplantae; phylum Streptophyta; class Magnoliopsida; order Asparagales; family Iridaceae; genus Iris; species Iris pallida. Next base: position 42,267 of record JANAVB010009185.1, read on the forward strand.
AAATCATAGTTTAAAATTTGATGATCCTTTTTAAATCAAATTTATATCTTCCCAAAAGATGTATAGCTATAACTCAATAAATTATAAATGTTCAAAGACCTTCAAAAATATCAAAACGCAATTCAAATCAATTTATTTTCTCGATCTAGCTATCCTCTTGTGTATATCACCTTGTAATATTAAAATAAACTTTCAACTATCTTTTGGAAGCGGTAATATGCTACTACCCAACTTGGAATTAACTAATCCTTAATATCATATTTCTAGAAAAAAACTGCCTTTATAACTCAACTAAATTCTCAATGCACATTAGTTGTCAATGTAATCCATCTAGCCATGTGTTTAACCTATGGGCATATACTAGTGTAGTCATCTTTACTAAACACGAAACTAAGAATTTACAGTAGAAGGAGTCAACCAAGATGTAAATCAAGGAGGTCGAACGAGAGTTCAGAATTTGAAGTCAAGAAAGGAAGTCAAGTAGGTGGATGAGATTCTAAACTCTAATCCTATATTGCAGGCCCGTTCGGTACAGTCATGTAACCGAAATGGCAAACTTGACCTGCATGGGCCACCACAAAAACAAGTAACGCCCCAGTCCCAAAATAGAAGGACTAGAACGTAATCATGTCAGCTGTATATATACGAAGTATATGGACCCTCGTATATATACATAAGCTGTAAAATACAGTAACCAAGGAACTAAATCTCATCCACGAAGATAATGATATAAATGCAACTTTGAATTTGTCATGAATACAATCGTTGGACGGAGACAAATCCAATACCAACCAATTTAAATAAGCAAGAGTTATACAAGGAAAATGATTTGGTCGAGCGAAGCAAAGACGATCGAAGTGCAATCATCCTTGAGAAAATAATGACGATCATGGCCACGGCTAGAACACCTGCGAAAGACAAGAACACACACCTGGCAAGATAACCAGATCCTCAGAGGGACGTAACAAGATACAATAAACATGCCATATAAATACTGAATATAAAATATGCCACTATCAAAGAAAGTGACAAGACACTATAAGGTAATCTAACCAAACTAAATTGAACATGTAGTTGAGAACAAACCTTTCGTCGCATGAGCCCTGGCCGTAAATAGGATCTGGTATAGTTCCCACTTGGGCACCAGAGACCTAAGCGCATGACGTTTAAAAGCGACAGTGGCCAACCTGAGAGGCTCATACCCGTATCTCCAGCGGAGCTTCCGGGTTACAAGGAAAGTGCAATCGAAGCCCATACGACAAGGAAATGTTCTCCCCACCCAATGTACCTATCATGTCGCATCCACGACCATGTAACACTACTAACCGTCAAGTCTTCTAACATACAACTATTGACAGTTAGACCTAACGCACGTCCTGCACGCATCAGTGATCAGCCAACACGCAAGTCCGAAGACTATATGCTACTCATAACTCACACATCTCGTGGCACAACAGTGTCAAAGTTTATGTAATGCACTAAGCTAGTGGTAGTCCCTTAACTCTAAGTCCATATGCAATCAAAGGATAAATAACAAGGTACAACTAATATCACTGAGCAGGCAGTAATCAAGAACTAGAAATAAAATGAACAGTGATATGTAAATAAATGCAACTAAAAATAAACAGTATAATGGCAAGGTATCTTGCCTGGTGTATCTCCTGGAGTGGTACGATGATCCGACAATTCCTGGTTGTCCAATAGCTATGATCAATGAGTAAAGGTACAATCCACAAGAAAATAGGAAGCATGATTTAGTCACAGTTAACGGTGGTAGTTGAGAAGAATTTGTGTGGAAAGTTTACATATCATATTTTTAGAAATATTTATGATACTTAAAAACTATGTATAATTTTCTTTTAACCAAAATATTAAATACATATATTTATATTTAAAATCATAATGTAAAACTACCTTTTTATTGGTCAAAATATTTTGTAAATCTAGTAAATTATTCTTAGGGATAAAATTTTGTAGTTCAATATCCTTAAATAAATAGTATGCAATAGTATATATATTTCTCCACAAATATTTTAAGATATTAATCAAAATATTTTTATACAATTAAAGATTTGAAAATAATATTGCCACTAATGATACCAATGGCCAAATACCACTACCCATATACACTCATAAAATATTTTAATAATAATACAACTGTTAATAATAATAATAACAATAATAATAATAATATTTAACTGTAATATATAATAATAGTGGTAATAATAATAACAGTAACAATGATATAATAATAATAATAGTAGTAATAATAATAAGGATAATAATAATCATAATTATGATAATAAATAGTAATAATAATAATAAACTTACTAATTAACTTACTAATAAACTTAAGCACTATACAGCTCATAATCATTACTCTTCCCCCCCAATTGAGTCACAGTGAGGAAGAGAGAGAGACAGAGAAATCGAGAGAGAGGGAAAGGGTCGGTGGCGACTCACCGACGGAGGGGCGCGTCGGCGCCGGGGAAAGGAGCGGCGACTGCGTCGGGGGTACTTGTGGGGGGCGGAGCGGCGCCGGTAGTGGCGCGCTCATCATCGACGGACGGAGGAAGGAGCGGAGCGATCGGGCGGCGGATCCGCGGACGGAGGAGACGGAGAAGAGGGTTTTCAGAGGGCAGGGTGCGGGCGGCTCCGGCGGAGGCGCGGTGCACGCGGGAAGTCGGATTTATCTGGGCGGGTCGCGGCGGCGGTGAGGCGCGGCGACCATCCGGTGGAAACGGCTCCTGCACGCGGCGGCTTCGGAGACGGCGACGGAAAGGAACTCGCCGCACAGGCGGCCGGGGTTTCGTAGCGGGCGGCCGTTCGCGGCAGGGTGCGGAGGATGTGCGGCGAGGCCGGGCTTGGCGTTGTAGGTGGGTTCCAGTCGGGAGGTGGCTACGGAGGCTTCGAGAAGGCGACGGGATCGCTGTTGGTATCACCGGAGGAGCACAGGGCGACGCTCGGATTCCCTGGCGGTTAGCCCCCCTTTCTTACTCCCACTTCCTGTCTCGAGTTGGTTGTGTCACGGGTTTTGGGGATTTCCGGCATTGGGAGCCGAGGATGGTGGTGGTTTTGCGATGTGGTGGTGTTGCTTGGCCGGGGAGACGGGGTGGCCGGATTTAGTGGGGGTGGTGCTGTTGATGATGGTTGTGATGGAGGCGAAGGTCGTCGGAGTCGGAAGGCTGGTAGGTGATGGTGGTCGGGGGATGTTGCAGGCGGGGGCACGGTGAATTCGAGGCTGTGCTAGAGTTAGGCTAGGATTAGAAATTGATTGTTGGGTTGGACGTGTCGTATCGGGTGTCCGACATGGCGGAGTGGGCGTCCGGGATTGTCGGATGCGGAGTAACGATGTATTTGTACAAAATAGAATATAGTGAATGAGACACCGACACGATGTACAGTTTGGTTGTGGATGGAAAATTGCTGGAGGAGTACCTCTCCTTTTATAGGAGGTAGGAATTCCCAGTTAGATAAGAATTGGGAGTATTTAAATCCCCAATAGATAATTTATCTACTAATTCAAATCAATTTAAAATTACTCCAATCAATTCCAAATCAATTCCAAATTTTAGATAAATCAAATCTAAATTTATATAGGTAAATCCATTTAAAATAAAGTCAAATAAATTCTCTCAAATTTAAATTATCACAACCAATTTAAATTTAAACCAAAACTGTTTTAAAATACTTTTTCGAACAATAAAATATTAATATTAAATAAATTTTAAAAATAAAAAATCTAAATTTATGCACCTCGTATGTATGAATATTTGCATAAAATCTCATTTTAAAATTACTTTATATAACCCTTCATGACGTAATTAAAGAATTGAAAAATTCCAATATGACATATTTACAACCTTTAGTAATCAAAAATATTATTTATTATCAAAAATTTCAAACTTCTAAAAAAAATTTTACAAAAATATGTACTTCGCACATTCACACTCGACGATACGTACAAAAATGCGAACTCGTACGTGACGTATAATACGACTATACGACGTACAAATACCAAGTAAAAAATTTTAAATACTCAATTTATAAAAAATTTAAAGTAGAAATTTCGGAGGTTTACACACCCACATAGTTTACATGTGCAGGCACAGGTAGAAGCTCGTGGGCGGAGCTCGCTTGGATGCGTCGAGGCACGGAGTTCCTTGTTGATTCGAAGCGTGCGGCCGCATGGAGTCAAGACTTATACGGGACTAATGTATGGACGTTGCCTTTCGAAGAATCCACTGGTTCAAGACTTGTATAGAGAGAGAGAGAGAGCTGAGTGACTTGTAATGTGAGATGAGTGAGCATGAGAGACTTGTAGTCTTGGCATTGCGCCCATTGTAATCTTTGTTTCAATATCAATAAAAGAGTGTTTTGCAATGACTTGTGTTTTGTTCTAATTTTTGCTGCTATTCTTCAATGTCTTTGCATGGGACTTTCTGCGACGATCCCGTCGCAGTCGTTGAAATCGACCGTTATGGAACCCGCCTTGCACGAGCGCGATCTAGGCTCGTGCGGCATCATGCCTTAGCGAGGACGATCGCTCATACGGGAGCGGGGCATGATAATGGTATCAGAGCATGGCTTTACGTCCTTGGACTATCGATTGAATTCTTTAACTCTGTTGTTTCTGCAAACTCTGAATGTTGCTTCCGCAAAGTTGATAGCGTTGGTGCACTCTCTCTCAATTGTCCCAGGGATGTCCATACAATAAGTCTACCTATTTTATAAAACATAGGAGAACTGTTTTTGATAAAAAAAAGATGGTTTGCATAAGCACGGTTGGCTAAGTCGGGCTGGGCATATACACCAAAGTTGCGTCGACCTTAGAAAAGTCGAGTACAGAATTGAATAGTATCGAACAAGAATGAGTTGAACTCGATTGAGTAAATTGAGATGACTATCGATAGGGGTGCTATCGAGCGACGATAACGTAGGTACGATAAATGAACATGCTTGGATATTGAGGAATGGTTCAACGGAAGATCCGAAGAAGTCGATTGGATTCGAACGATAGTGTTGAGATTTGTTGAATGACTTCATCCCTGAGTGGTGTATGCGATAGCCTCAGGGATGTCGATCGATCGATTACGAATACGGGGTGTCAA
>JANAVB010009186.1:0-5000 GCA_029216955.1 Iris pallida
CTTCCGAGCGGCCTCGGCCGGGACTTCCGTGGCGGCGGCTTCCCCCGCGGCCAGAATCCCGACCCCCTTCTGCGCGGTTCCCCGCCGCGTCAGCGACCTCCTCGGCCGACAGCACCCGTTCCGTCGGTGCCTCGCTACTGTCCAGCGCCTTTCCCTCGGTTCCTTGCTGCCCCGCCGGCGTTTCCCGCTGTCCGCGGACTCTCCCGTGATCGGGAACTTCGACCTGCTGCCGACTTAGTTTCAGATATTTTCCCGAGTTTTTCCCGCGGCTCCCCGCAACGGAATCTGGTAATTCTGAATAATCAGAGTAGTTCGTCCCTCCGTGAGTCGATGATGATAGATCGGTCCCCCGGTTCCCTCTTGGGAATCCGGTTAGCTGCATTATATATTGTTTAGCTGCGTTAGCTTGATTCCTGTGTTTTACTTGCTGGGTTGGCGTGAATTGGTTGGATTGGATTCCCGGATTTTCAGGAATTATTTCTGTGGTGTTGGAATTATTTGGTGGATATTTCTGTGGACTATTTTGGTTGGAAATGGGTTTTCCCTGGTTTGGGACATTTTGCAGGTGTTGTTGGCGCGCTTCCCAGTTGGTTTGTCCCGGAATAGAGGAAGTGCTGCCCAAATTTTTACAAAATTATAGTTTTAATTGATTTCAAAATTGGCTTTCGAAAATGATTTCTAAAACCGATTTTCGGGCGACGACCGTACCGGTCTGGGGCCCCGGCGAAATGCAAACGCACCGGTCCGACCGGACGTTGAGGCATAAGCCGAATTTGAGGAAATGGACCGAGTCTGAGACTCCTAGTTTTCTTTTAATTTTTATTTAGGTTATTTATATTAGATATTTAATTCTGCACTTTAATTATTTAATTTCAGTCATTTTCTCCTATTTAATGTAAAAGAAAATTGTACCGGACATAAGCCCACCCTAGGACCAGTAGCTGTGCCATGTATTTGTGTAGCGTAGTTATTTTCTTTTCTTTTCTGGTGGATGTGATTTGGGTGGATTTTGGATTGATTGCATATTCGTAGTTTAGGACGTAATTTACGGTTAATTACGAAGTTAGCTAAAATGAATAAAATAATGTTAATTCACAGATTATCACTAAAAAGAAATTGTATTTTAATATTACAAAACACAAAGTTTTCCAAATCATAATTGATTCTCGCGATTTTCCAATTGTACTTGATTTTCGGATTTTCCAAATAAACCAATTAACGGCCTAACCAACGCACGTAGTTGCGACGTAGCCGTTAGCTGTAATAAATACAACTTAAAACCTGACTAGGACTTATACTAGAGATTGCAACTAGCACATTTAGTCTGGTTATTCAGGAATCTAAGTCGAGTTCTCAACTGTAGGAACTCGAAGTTACAACTGACGTTCCTCCTCGGTACCGACTCGTCCTTCCAGTCAATCTAATACAAGGCAAGTTACGATTTGTGTATTCCTGTATTTTATTTAGTAAAGTTAAGATGCATGTTAAACCACACTGCTGGCACGGAACTTTACCGACTGTTATGTTACTGAATCTGGGACTGGGGGAATACTGTAAACGTTTATGACCAAAGCCCCTACTGAACTGACTGTGTTAGCTTACCCCTCTCACACACGGGGATAAGCCATATCGTATCGCTAGGATACTACTGATCAACCCAAGCCGGTCATGTACGTTTGCATATTAAATCACACAGAACTGTTTTAACTGCTGAAAATCATTATTTCAAACTGTTTACCCTGCACTTTTCAATTACTATTTAAACTATGAGATGCATATTCGTTCTTGCTCCCTCCTGACTGGAGACAACATTTTAGGTAACACTGAGGATGACGAGCTATTCTTTAATAGCTATTTTGACTCGGTTCTCTTCCCTGCGACGGTGCCGGAGCCTTCTCCGGGGGACGCTGAACCTGGAAAACTGAACCAGATGCTTAGATAGTTTCCCCTTTCTGCATTTTTTTTATGTTTTGGAGTTTATAGTTTACTTTCAGCATTTTCCCTTCCGGTTGTATTTCTGAATATTTTTTATCAAATAAAGTTCAATTCCGAATAGAACAGTTGTGACAAATGATCTGTGTTGTTGTATGGTTACCTGCTACTGAACAGCTTACTGCCGCCGTCTCAACAACGGTGCAGGCTGGGCATGATCCGACTAGACCCAAATAGTTGGGATCGGGTCGTGACAAGCCCCTCCTTGGGTATGTATGCAGCTCAGGTTCCACTATATAACTGGGTTCAGCGCCTTTAGTAAAAAAAATATTTCCCCTGTTATTTCTTATTAAGTTGTTATGATTTTTGAATGTTGTAAAAATCTTAAGTATCAAGGTGTTTACTAGCAAAAAAAATGATTTCAAAGTAAAAAAAAATGAAATGGCAAGGGTGATACCCTTACCCTCCCTACCCTGACCCTCAGCTACCCTGTGAGGGTGAAGGGCAAGGAGGGGGTAATGGGTATTGATTTTTTGGAAGAGGGCTACCCTACCCTACCCTCATGACTCCCCTAGGGTATTAAAAAAATGTTAATATCCTCCCTGCCCTGCCCTCTTCCTGCCCTTACCCTACCCTACCCTACCCTACCCATCGCCACCCCTAATCATGGCGAGCTTTTAATAGGTTTTTTCTAAGGACACCACCATATTTTCTAGGGGGCAGCCCTTACTTGGGGGTAGCCCAAGCAGGTGGAGAAATTGTTAGGGGGCCCCAAAATTTACTTGGGGACCGCTCAACCCCACAAACCCTAATTTCTTCCCTCTCCTCCTTCCTCCGGCGGCGGCGGCGCCACCACCACTACCAGCATGGGAAGGAGTCGGTCATGGCGATAATTAGGACTTCCCGTCCTTCGTTCCGGAGCCCCAACGACAAGGTCGCGTTCGCCATCCACGTCGCGTTCATGGCCGCCGGCGACCAACACCGACGAGGAGGAGGAGAGGCGGCTGTGGGAGGAGGCAGCTCGGCTCGGGGAGCTGGCGCGGGAGCTGTAGGAGTCGGCGTCGGCGCTCCTCGTTTCCTTAGCAACCAGGTGAGGATTGAGGATGATTTTCTTCCATCTCCGAGGAGGACTGCCACCTTGTTGGCAGTCCTAACGTATGTTAGGACTGCCAACTTGCTGGCAGTCCTAGGACTGGCTTGGGCTGCCCCCAAATAAAAAATTGATGGCAAACTTGTAATTTTTTTTAAACATTTTTGGGCTGCCCCCAAATAAAAAGTGTGGTGCCCTTAGAAAAATCTTTTAATATTATTACGCTTCTTCCAAATCGGGGGCATGCACAGTATCAATACGTTATAGCAGTAAATATGGGGATAAAGTATTTTGGACTTGTAAGGTTTTTATGCACGGATTTATAAATGATTTCAAAAGCTAGGTTTTATTCAAATGAACTAGGTTTCATATATTAAAGTCATTTTGAATTAGTATGTATATAAATAATTACAGACTTTTGTATACTGGATTTATATTTATAAAGACAGAGTATATACGTCTATGTGTACAAGTATTGGTTGTGATATATTTTCAATGTTATCGTTATTAGAATTATTATTAACATAGAATTTATTACTTTTGATAGGATTAGAGTCTTAATTATATTTTAGTTGGTTTGGATTTTGAAGGTTTTAACAATCTGTTAAATAGGGATAATAATTTCTTGACTTTCACCTATAATTAACTTGTGAAGTTAAATGATTATATAATAGTATTAGTCTATTAGATATAGATTTGAGCCTAAATTATGTTTGACAAAAATTATAGTATCGTGCTTGGGCCTATATCCAATTTTCCAAAATAGATTACTATATTATTTTGATGGTTTGGTAAATATTGTTTTGACCTAAAAACTATTGTTGTAATATTTTCTAAATAAACTTCCTAAGTATGCATCAAATATATTTATAAATATGAATGATTTTGTGGACCTATAAATCTATATTTCTAAGTTGTAACTATATAGCAAGTATTTCTAAATATATATGAATATTTTGTAAAATAAGTTTTATATATTTAGTTACGTAAATTCTTGCGAATATAAATTCTTGGCCATGGCTAATTGAACTTCCTATTTCTTTGACGAACTTGGACTCCTTCATACAACTCTAGCCATCCGGACTATTCTGGACCATCATGGACCCAATGAGATTATCGGTTTCACCAGCACAAGACCTCAGGCGAGTACATCTCTGATAGTTTTCGTATTTGATTATCTCTATACTTCTTGTATTTAATATTGTTTTACATTGATATCATGTTGATTCTTGACACGCTTGTCACACGAGATAGTAGTTATGGATTCTTGCATTTTGTTCGTGACCATATTTTCATGTTCGTGACCTGTCTGAATCCATGGGTACTGGCCGGGCGGGGAAGTACATTAGTAGACATGTAAACATACCCAGAAATATTCCCAAAATGTCTATTCTTGCCTGATAGCAGTCGCACAACTCACGTGTAGGGTGCCGGATTTACCCCTTAGCCGTTTACATGTCGAAAGTGTATTTTAAATCACTTGTTAGATATAGTCTTGCTGCATTACAGTTTCTTATCATTGCTTGTCTTGTGTACCATGTCTTCCTGCTTTACTCGCATGATTCCTACCATGATTTTTGTTTATCCCTTATCATGTATCTCAGTATTTATTACTGTTTTATGGATTCCGTCATTTATTGATTCTATTGTGAGATTGTACTCGTTTCATTCCTGATTGGAAACCAACATTTTTCAGGTTAGCTGTGGCTTTACTTAGCTTGGGAGATACGGGTGTACTTGCACACAGAAACCTAGAAATTAGATAGTACTGATATCATTTTCATTAATTGTAAGAACCTTGTATTTCCTTTAAATATAAATGTTGTAAATGTTGTAAATAAATTTAGGAATGTGGATGAGCAATAAAGTTTAATTTGAGCATTTTTCTAGCGGGCTTGACAGCGTTCTACCGTCGACTCTGCGGCGTAGGCTGGCTTGGACAGTCTCGTATCCGAAAAATCGGGTGCGGGTCGTGACA
>JANAVB010009186.1:10000-25000 GCA_029216955.1 Iris pallida
TCCCAAGACAAGGGAGTACGACACCTATGCCCGTACAACGCCTCGAATGGTGACATACCAATGATGGCCTGGTAACTGTTGTTGTATGCAAACTCTACCAAGTGCAGGTGATCCTCCCATGATCCTCCAAAATCCAAAACATAAGTCTGCAGCATGTCCTCGAGAGTCTGAATAGTCCTCTCCGACTGTCCGTCCGTCTGAGGGTGGTATGCAATAAAATTTGAGCTGAGTGCCCAAACTAGTCTGCAAACTCCGCCAGAAATGGAAAGTAAAGCGGCTATCTCGATCTGAGACAATGCACCGGAACTCCATGTATCCTGACAATCTGCCGCATATACAACTCCGCTAGCTTCTCCGTAGACGTCTCCATTCAAAAAGTGGGCCGATTTGGTCAACCTGTCCACGATGACCCAAATCGCGTCTTTTTCTCCTGATGAACGCGGCAATCCCAAAACAAAATCCATCGTGATGTGCTTCCACTTCCACTCCGGAATGGACAATGGCTGCAACAGTCCTCCTGGCCTCTGCCTCTCTGCCTTAACCTGCTGACAGACTAGGCACCTGGCTACGAAGCGTGCTACTTCCCGCTTCATCCCATACTACCATACATGCTCCTTCAAGTCTCTATACATCTTATTGGCACCTGGATGCATAGTGTACTGAGAGCGATGGGTCTCCTGCATAACCTGCTCCCGAAGCTCTCCGCTAGGCACACACAGTCTGGAACCGTGCCTCAATGTGCCGTCCTCCTCAATGACGAACTCCACATCTGCCAATCCTGCTCGAACCTGCTCTCGGATACACCGCAGAGTAACATCGTCGAACTGAGCTGACTTGATCCTCTCTATCAAGTCTGACTGAATCTGAAGGCCCCACATCTGCATCTGAACTCCTAACACGATCACCTCGATCCCCAAACTCTCCAAATCTGCTAATAGATGACGATCCATCGTCAAGCACATAGCTATCGGATACCTACTCAAGGCATCGGCAACCACATTGGCCTTCTCTAGATGGTACTGCAATGAAATATCGAAGTCCTTCATCAACTACAACCATCTGTGCTGCCTCATGCGGAGCTCTTTCTGTGTAAACACATACTTCAAGCTCTTGTGGTCTGTGAAGATCTCCACACGCTCTCCGTATAGATAGTGCTTCCACAGCTTCAGAGCAAAGATAACCGCTGCCAACTCCAAATCATGGATAGGGTAGTTTCTTCTCATGCGGATGTAACTGCCTGGATGCATAGGCAATCACCTTCCCATGCTGCTGTAAGACACAACCCAAACCCTTCCCTGAGGCGTCACTGTAGATAGTGAACCCGCCTGATCCTGATGGCAACGTCAAAGTCGGGGCTGTTGTCAGTCGCTTCTTCAGCTCATCAAAAGTAACCTGACACTCCTCTGACCAGAAACTCTACGTCCTTCCGGGTCAGCCTAGTCAGTGGCTCTGCAATCCGAGAGAAATCCTGAACAAACCTCATGTAGTATCCTGCCAATCCCAGAAACCTCCGGATCTCTGCGACTGAACTCGGTGCGGTCCATGCCTCAACTGCTCTGATCTTCTTCGGGTCGACTGAGATCCCATCTCCGGTCACCACATGACCTAAGAAATCAACTCGATCCAAGAAGAACTCACACTTCGTGAGCTTGCCGTACAGCTGTTCCTTCCTGAGAGTCTCCAGAACCACTCTCAAATGCTCCTCATGCTCCTCTGGGGTCTTCGAATACACCAAAATGTCATCGATGAACACCACCACGAACTTGTCCAAGTACTGGTGGAACACCTTGTTCATCAAGTTCATGAACACCGTCGGGACGTTAGTTAACCCAAACGGCATCACCATGAACTCAAACTGGCCATACCGAGTCCTGAAAGCTGTCTTCGGAATATCCTCCTTCTTCACCTTCACCTGATGATATCCTGACCTCAGATCAATCTTGGAAAATACCTTCGCTCGCTCAGCTGATCGAACAGGTCATCGATCCTCGCAACGGGTACTTGTTCTTGATCGTAAAGCTATTGACTGCCCTGTAGTAGATACACATCCGTACCGACCCATCCTTCTTCGGTACAAAGAGTACTGGCGTACCCATGGTGAAGAACTCGATCGGATGAAGCCCTTGTCCTGCAACTCATCTACTTGCTTCTTCAGCTCCACTAGCTAACTGTTGTTCACTCTATAAACATGCTGAGATATCGACTCTGCGCCGGGTATCAAGTCTATAGAGAACTCCACATCCCTGTCCGGAGGCAACCCTGGCAGCTCCTCCGAAAACACATCCATAAACTCAGCTATCAGTGGATGTAGCACACTCTGCTCCTCTGCTGAAACTCTGCAGAAAACTCTGCTGCTCTGCTCTGACTTCCGCCTGGTGAACTCGAACTGGCTCCCTGGCATGCTGAAAAGAAACTACCCCGCGGCAATCTATACTGGCATGGTGCCTACTCAACCAATCCATACCGAGTACAATATCGTAGTTCGGTAGTGGCATCACGAGCAGACTCAATCCAGTTTCGGCCTCCCAAAACTACTCTCTGATCCTTGCAAACATCACTGACGAGGATAATACCCCCAGTCGTGATCTTACAAGTCCTAGGCAAAGGTTTAGAAGAAAGCTGGTGTCTAATGGCAAAGATACAGACACGAAGCTATGGGAAGCACCGAATCAATAATGCGAATACGAGAAAAGAGTCGATAAGAACAAAACCTGCTATCAGATCGCCCGCTGCCTCGGCATCCTCCGCTGCCATGGTGAAAGGTCGCCCCTGCTGGCCCCCTCTAGTCTGCTGCTGGTGCTGAACAAATTCTGCTGTGAGTCGGTAAAGGTCCCCTCTGCTGCTCCACTGGTGCCTTGGTCCCTGCTCCCTGTCCTTTACGCCCGAAAGCCTCAGGACAGTCCCTCAACTGATGCTCTGATGAACCACAGAGTAGGCACTTGCCTAGCCTCTTCCTGCACTCACTCCACCTGTCCTGGCTTCTTACAGAAGTCACAAGGTGGCCTGCTGCTGCCTCGGTGCCTGCTGACCATCTCTGCTGTGCCTGCTGGAATGGCCTCTGCTGCTGGAAAGACCTCTGCTGATGTTGCTGCTGAAAGTGGGGCTTCTTGGTCGGTCCTCCACTGTGCCGGCTGCATGGGAATCACGGCCTCTCTTATTTCAGCTCCAGATCATCTTCTGCTGCCATGGCTCCCATCAAAATCTCCTCAAATGTAGCATTCCTGTTGCTCTTGGTTAAGGACTTGACTTCCTTAACCAAACCCTTCCTGAATTCCTAGCCTTCGCTGTCTCACTAAGGCCCTCCACAAATCTGCCCAGGCGGCAGAACTCCCGGCGTACTCCTCTACAGTCTGGTTCCCCTGAACCAGGTTCTCAAACTGCGTCTCCAACGTGCCAAGTGCGGTATCAGGGAAGAACTTCTCCTTGAAAAGCTTCTTAAAAGCCTCCAAGTTTGCCCTGTAGTACCAACCCTGGGGTCGGTCTGGTACCAAGTGCGAGCAAGGTCCTGCATCATACTGCCTGCTGCTTCCACCTGGAGTCTAGCCGGTATCTCTGCGAGATGGAAAATTCTCTATGTGCTCGATCCAGTCGTCCGCGTAAAGGATACCCTCCGTACCCTTGAAGTCCGCGGCCTCATCTTCTGGAACTCCTGAATACCTGGAGTCCTCGACTGGTATGGCTGAATCTGCCCTCCCTGAGGTTGGGCAGTCACCCTCTCCACTGCCACCATCGCTAACTGGTGGGCATTATCAATGCCCTGCCTCATGTCCTCTGACTGACGTCGCTGCGTCTCCATCATCTGCTGAATGAAAGCAAACACTGCCGCATCAATTGTCCCCTGGGGCGGTGGTGGTAGCATCCCCTGAACTCCTGGGGTAGTCCTCGGAGCTGGTGGAGGAGCACCCCAAAAGTAGCAGATGCGCCCACCTGAGCTGGAACAAGCGGCACTGTGGTCCCTGGGGCCTGCTGGGTCGGACGAGAAGTAGCCGACCTCTCAGTGGTGTCCCTGTGACCAGAGCGCTGCGATCATGTCTCCACCATCCTGAAGACAGATCAAACAAGGAATCAATTACTGAAAAGAAGCAAATTTATCAAAGAAGGACAGTTGTTTTCAAAAGGAGACAATTAACAGCAAGAATTGATAAGAATTTTCTAATGTGATTGAGTACCTTAACTTATATCCTATATCCTATTGCAGACTGTAATGATACTCTAGTTCGAGTACCACTACGAATCACACTAGTTGTGATTGGGGACCTGTATGGGCCACCACTAAAAACGTGTCACGACCCGCACCCAGTGAAAGGGCACGAGAAGTAACGAACGCCAGCCTACGCCGCAGTGTCGGCGGTAGAACGCTGTCCTGAGTCACAGTATCTAACACAGTCTAAAATAAACTCCGAATGGAGAGTAATAATAAGTAACTCAATCACAATACTAAGATGGAATAGAAGAAAGAATCTCAAGAGAGTCACAGATAAAAGTCTAGGTGTAAACCACCAGAATAAATCCCAAGTACAAAAGTACAACTCATAAAGTCTCAAACATAAATACAAATAAAATACTAAGTCTCAGCTAGACTATAGGCAAGTCCTCAGCGACTGTGGGATCCTCCTGAGGGTCCACGTCGCCAGTGTCATCTAAGCCAATGCCATAATAGGTAGGACAGTACTCCTCATCAATACCTGTAAAATTTTAACATGCCAGTCAGGACGGAACGAGCACATATCTCTCACAACAGTTCATAGCAGGAATGGACATATAAAGCAAGCTATAGAAAACTATACATGAATCGCTGTAAAGGAAATCAAAAGAGAGAGAGAGACTATAAAATGAGATAATATGACAATAGAGAAATATAACCTTCTACGTGAATCAGAGCATGAATTGGTTATGTAAACGGTTGGTTGCACATGGATACAGCTATGGAGTGCACATGGATACCTACTGAGGATAATGATCACATAACCAACTACACTCTCCCTGCCCCCAATCAATACACAAGGATCAATACATGTTATGTTATTGCACATGGATATCAACTACTGTATACATGGAGCTCATATGGTCATGAGTGTACATGAATAACATATGAGTGCACATGGATAAATATGAATACATGGAGTACATGATGGCCATGATAAAGTACATGAACATATACTCGATGTATCCGAGGGGATAACATCGCATGAAAAGATCCAGAGGGTACTAATCCGTGTGAACATCGTGTCAGCATCAAATATACTAGTCTATAACAAGAGAACATATCCAAAGAAGTATGAAAAGATCAGAGAATGTACTCGCCTGGCAAATCGAACTGCTGATGATGAGGTGTAACTAAACTGGGGCAATATAAACTATTTAAAATACACAGGTCACAACCAAGTCTACAATATCAAGAGAAATAGCTACAATGCAAGACTACATGCTTCTAGGTCCATTTTGGTCAAAGTCAACCCTCGGTCAACTCTGGTCAAACCTGGTCAACCTGGTCAAACCTGGGTCAACTGGTCCGTCTACTAATTTCTAGGTCATACAAAATTTCAGGTCATTCGGAGTTCGTTTGAGTTGAATTGGATCAAGTTTGACCCAAAGTTGACTTTTGTCAATTTGGTCAACTTGTCGGCCAATTCGACTAAACTAAGCTCGAAATGACAAATCAAATCTGTCCTAGGGCTCCTATAGTCATGTACACAACTACAATCTATTCTAGGACAATTAACAAGCATATATATATATATATATATAGATATATATATATATATATATATATATATATATATATATATATATATATATATATATATATATATATATATTTTTTTTTAAAGAAACCCCCTTTTATTAAAAGTCAAGGCTCAAAACTGAAGCCTGACACGTATACAAGACAAAAGTATACCAAAAGGGAAATACAGGGAAGAGATCGACGCGTCCGTCAAACTAAAAGAAGACGGTGGCCCGAAGCCGGAGAACTGTGGGAGCAAAGGGATCTCCGCTTGCCGCATTGCCGGTGAATCTCCCGGATAAGCTGATCAGCCGAGTATTGGTGTCCTTCGTATCTCGCTTTGTTGCGATTTTTCCAGATGGCCCAGGTGGCAGCCGCTGCAACGATCTGGTGGCCGTGGGAAGCGGCGCCCCAGTGAGCCAGAAGATCGATAAAGCACCCGTCGTCTGGAGAGGTATTGTAGTAGTGATTGAGGGTAGTCCAGATTTTGTCGGGGAGGCTACCTTCCCTGAAGATGTGGTCGATAGTCTCCGTTTGTCGCTCGCTGCAGCAGTTACAAGCAGACGCCAAGCTAAATCCGATGGAGGTAAGGGTGTCGTCTGTGGGAAGTTTCTTTCTCATGACTTTCCACAGGAGGAATGACCATTTCTTTGGGATGCATGAGTTCCAATAACGCGCAATGAAAAGGTCAGGGCCGTTATCTTGGATCGAGATTCTGGCCGATCGCACAGAGAAAACACCAGAAGCTGCTAGCGACCACCGCAGCTGGTCGGCAAACGACGCCGATGGATAGACCGTGCTGGCGGATGCTGACAACAGCTTCATTGCCGGACCATTCGCGAATTCTGTCCCAATTCCAAACCTGGTTGGTGGGATTCCACAGGTCTATGATCCTACAATTTCTCGGGGAATTGGTGATGGTCGGGATAAGGCAGTCACCAATCCACCTTTCCAGGAATGGGTTGGACTCGCCAGTACCCAGATTGAGTCTGATCGCGGGTTCGGCCAGTTCCCGGCCACGAAGGATACGCGCCAAGCCCCGGAGGACCTGCTGTTAGCGGTGGCAGTCGCCGGATGGTTGTGTATATATATATATATATATATATATATATATACACACATGTGTATATACATTACAATCAAAACCCAAATCTAACAAAAAGTGATGTGTGCGTGTGTGTGTACTGGTGCTTACTGAAATGAGGTAAATTCTGAGATTAAAACAGCAAACACATCATAATATATCCCAAATTAAATACTATTATATACTATATACAATC
The DNA here is from genome assembly GCA_029216955.1 of Iris pallida. Classification (NCBI taxonomy): domain Eukaryota; kingdom Viridiplantae; phylum Streptophyta; class Magnoliopsida; order Asparagales; family Iridaceae; genus Iris; species Iris pallida. Next base: position 17,006 of record JANAVB010009186.1, read on the forward strand.
AAGAAATTATCTATATATATGTGTATATGTATACACAATGCTCAAAAGGAAAGTAATGTCACGACCCGCACCCTAGAATAAGGGCACGAGAAGTGGGTACGTCCAGCCTACGCCGCAGTGTCGGCGGTAGAATTCTGTCCTAGGTCAATCATCTAACAATATAAAGTACCTGTACAGTTTATACTCTCTGAATGGAGGTGACAAACTGAACAATCTCAATCACATCTAGGTAGAAGAATGAAAGACAGATAGATAGGTAGTAACTCAAGAGACAGTACTATAGATGAAATAAGTCCAAGTGTCTAGGATAACATAACATCAGAATGTCAACTCAATGTACAAAATAAGTCTAAGAGTCTGTACATCTCAACATCTCAAAATACAACTCAGAATGTGAGACAAAAAGATAATACATAAAAGACTGTCTAGCTAAACTAGCCTAGACTACTGGGGCAACATCCTCAGCTACAGGTGGATCCTGCTGAGGGTCCACAACATAAGTATCATCTAGTCCTGCTCCATAATAAGTAGACACCAGGGCCTCATCCTCATCCTCTGTAATATTTTCAACAGGTCCAGTCAGGACAGGAACGAGCACAATACATCTCACGCAGTGCATAGTATGATAGGAAATATAAAGCATGCAATAGAGTAAAATACAGGAACTGCTGAAGGAAGATACATGTAGCAAAAGAGATAGCTGTAAAGGAAATATCTACTGTATATAGAGAACTGTAAGTGGCTAGTGATGTAGAGCACAAGATAGGCAGTGAATGGCTGGAATTTATACATAATTATACTACTGAGTTTGCACATGATTACACTACTTTGGAATTATTCACATGTCCACTTCTACTCTCCCGTTTCCCCAATCAATACACAAGGATCCATTCATGTTACGTTAAGATTCGTGATAAGCCTATAATTGGGTGATACGTGAGTGATTCATGAAGATTCATGAAGGCTCGGTGATCATGAGAGTATATGAGTCACTAGCTGATACATGAAGATACATGAAAATAGAAGCATGAGATACATGATGTAAGTGAAACACACGTGACAGAAGTATCTGATGCTCCCGAGGGGGATAACATCTCATGAAAAGATCATATAGTACCAATCCGTGATAACAATCGTGTCAGCATCAAGTAAAGTAATCTAGAGCAAGAATATAAATCCTGGCAAGTATGAAACGGTCAGAGAATGTACTCGCCTGGTAACTGAATGTCTGAAGAGGATATACTGTCTGAGGAGAGGTGTATGGCTCCTAATCAGAGCAATAAAGTCACAATGTATCCACAATGGTAAAAATAAAGTGTACAATGCATACTACATGATTCTAGGTCAATCTGGTCAAAGTCAACTCTTGGTCAACTCTAATAGTCAAACTAGGTCACAGGAAGTCATACTAGGTTACAAGAAATCAAACTAAGTCAAATAAAGTCAAACAAGGTCAAACAAGTCAAGATTAGTCAAATCTAGGTTAAAGTCAACTCTTGGTCAACTCTAATAGTCAACTAGGTCACAGGAAGTCATACTAGGTTACAAGAAATCAAACTAAGTCAAATAAAGTCAAACAGGTCAAACAAGTCAAGATTAGTCAAATCTAGGTTAAAGTCAACTCTTGGTCAACTCTAATAGTCAAACTAGGTCACAGGAAGTCATACTAGGTTACAGGAAATCAAACTAAGTCAAATAAAGTCAAACAAGGTCAAACAAGTCAAGATTAGTCAAATCTAGGTTAAAGTCAACTCTTGGTCAACATTCTAATCAAACTAGTCAAATACTAGTCAACATGATCAATCTGGGTCAAGTCTAAGTCAAACTTAGACCAACTAAGGTATTGGTCAAACAAAGACTAGTCAGTAAGGTAATTAGGTCAAACATGGTCAGACTAGTTAAACTAGTCATTTTAGGTTAGTCCTAGTCAATCTAGGTCAATTAGGTCAAGGTTTGACCTAAGGTTGACTTTGGTCAACCCTTAGTCAACAAGGGTTAACTTGTAAGTGTTTAGGTCCATTAGGTTTATTGGGTTAGCCCCCAAGCCATAGGCTAGTCACCTTGGCCATAGGCTAATGGTTATAGGTTTCTATAAACCTATACTTAGGAAGTCATATATATATATATATATATATATATATATATATATATATATTATAGTATATATATAATATATACCCATGTCTATTTACTACCTATAAAAAAAAAAAATATATAATATATATATATATATATATATAGATATACCCATGTCTATTTACTACCTATATATATATCTATATATGCCTAACTATATACTACCAATCACCCACATATATAAAATGACACTATATATATATATATATATATATTATATATATATATATATCTATATATTATATATATATATATATATACAACAACCACATAGGCCTATAGCCTATGTAATTTCCATACACCCTAGTATCTATATATAGGCACACTATATAATCCTAATACAATATATATATATATATATATATATATATATATATATATATATATATATATATAGACTAAACCTATATATATAAACATATATATAGAGAGAGGAAAGTGAGAGAGAGACATAGAGTGAGAGAGAGAGTGAAAGAGAGAGACTGAACAGTGGACAGGAAAGGAGAGGGGGGTGGTTCCTGATTTCCTGGAACCAGGAAATGGGCTCCCCAACACACACACACAGTTCAAATATACATATATATGTATATACACACACAACTACCTACACACAACTACAAAATCTCAAATCTCACCCACACTCACACATACATATATACTACGTATATATATATTGAAAATACACTTATACATGCATTAATCATATTAAAATTAAGTTTGAAATTCGTTTTTACAAAACTGGAAATATCCTAAAATCAGGAAAATAATGGACTGTGCACTCAAATCAGGGTAAACCCATTCTCACTCACAAAACCGAGCTATGGCTCGAATCCCAAGGTTGGTAACTGATGCCCCATATGTACCCTAGTGTCCTAGGTACCTGACACGACACCACGACACGAATTTATGTGTCCAAACACTCTAAAACTCCACTCGGGTAAACTAGGATACACAAACACGTACACAGCGTCGTGCACGTGTTCACGTGTCTCGTGGACACACCACGAGACACGACACGTCTCGTGGTCACACACACGTGTAGCCCACATATAGGGCTACACGATGGACACACTGTTACGTGTCCACGTGTCCTATAGCGTCGACACGAGAGCCGTATCAGTCGAGGAAACTCGACTGATACGCAGTTTTACTGCGTCGTGCAGAGATGCACACGCCTCGTGGACACGACACGAGCCACGTGGGGCCTCGTGGTCATGCCCACGTGTAGCCCACGTGTAGGGCTACACACTCGTGCAAACACGAGGTATCCTCGACTCGTGTCCATGCGATACGAGTCGCGTGTCTAAGTCGAATTTTCGACTGGACTGTGCGCGTGTGTGGCCAGTGCGGCCCCGATTTCGTGTCCGATACAAAACGACACATCGTGAAACTTTGGGGGCATGTTCGCAGACTTGCCCCCTCGTGTCCACCAATTTTGGTGTGTCCTAGTGGCCTGTGCAGTGCGCACGAAGGGTGTGGTAGCAGGGCACTGTGCGCGTGTATCGTGCAGTGAGTTCGTGTCCGTTTTGGACACGGACACGACTCGAAAATGTGTCCAGTAAGTTAGGGTTGTGACCTAGAAGTCTAGGGCTACCAGAAAATATAATTTGTTTTACATTCTAATAAAAACAGATCCTTTGTGGCATTTCATCAAACAAGGTTTCCTAGTCTAGGATACGTGTCCGATACGGACACCAAACCAATCCTATTTTTCACCAAACTTGACCCACAGTTCCCTAGTACCTAGATGCATGCAAATATGAAGAGAAAACACAATATTAACAAGGTTTATGGCATTTACCTATTTGTGTATTTCTAATGGAAATCAATGAAAGAGGGGGGGTGTCCTTCCACTTGGTGATGCCCAAAGCCCCTCAAATCCTCAATAGCAGGCCCTAACTAGTACCCTCTAGTGTAGGGGAGTCCAATGCAAGAAACTAGAGGATTTGGATCAATATTGATCAAGTTGTGTAGGTTTGAAGAAATGGGAATTTTGTGGGATTAAAATTCATGTAAAATTGTTCATGAATGATTTGATGAGGTTAAATAGGAATGGTGGCTGCTAAGGGGGGTGTCTTGGCCGGCCATGGCAGGGGGGGGGGGGTCTTGGCCTTTCCTTCATGGTGAAGGCAAGGACTTTAGGTAAAGGGTGAGATATTTTGAGTAATTCATGGTAAATATCCCATAAAGTAAATATCAAGATATTTTCCTTACTTTAACCAATGTAAATATCTATCCCCTTATCATTCTAGGTTAGTAACTAATCTCTAGGTTAGGCTAAACTTGGTTAGGGCTCTCATGACACTTAACAATAATTAGACAATAATAAAAACACATAAATACAAATAATTCCAAATAATTCCTAGAAAATTACCAAAATACCCTTTAGGCTAAAAAGTCCTAATTTGATGTTCTCAGCCTATGGCTAGGCTCCCATGGTCATGGTAACTCCTAGGTTAAGGAATAGCTAGGGTTTACACTAGGGTTATACTAGTAAAGTCCAAAGTCATAAGTCGTGACTTAGAAATAGTTTTAACTAACTAAAAATCACCAAAAATCATATCATGACTAAAATACCATTAATAATAAAAAATAATAAATTTTCAAAAATACCCAATTTCAGAAAACTGGGTGTTACAAGTCTACCCACCTTAAAATAATTTCGTCCTCGAAATTTAGATGGTCGTACTCCTTCTAGGTCAAACTTCCAACAATCAGGGTCGAAGCTACTACCTAGCAACATACAAGGTCAACAAGTAAAATATGGGTAATAGACCTATACTGGGTCATGTCCAAAAATTGGTTGGCAATCTTAGGTCATAGGGTGTCCTTAAATCAAATCGAAATCAAAGTAACTCCATGGGTAAATCAGGATGGAGCCTCGGGTCAGGAAAATCGTACTAAGCAAATGAAGCACACAATGGTATGCCTGAGTGGGACACTAAGGTCATGGGTATAGAGTGTCATGTCTAGGTTCTGTATGTGAAATTTGTTTTGAGAAAACAACTAGTCTTGTGCTCCAAATTTAAAAGTCATGGTAATGTGCCTATGATGATCATAATTTAGAGGGAAAGGTCTACGGCTTGAATTAAGCCAGAAATTATGATGCAATAGTGGTACCAGGGGGACAGGTTAAATGGAACAGTCTGTGGTCTCATCTAGGTGCACTAGTTATTCTAGATCAATACTGTCCTATGGTATCAAAACGTACAAGCAATCTAAGGTGTCCTAATTGGGAAGGTAAAAACAACAATCATCAAGGCTATAGGGTCGTCTACCATCCTATATGAAATAGGTCATTAACAAGTGAGAAATCATTAAAGTTACCCTTCCATAAAAAGAAAATTAAAAATTTAGGTACAAACAATCACAAATAGATTTTAGTCTTGACACGATCTAAGTTGATCAATTTCAGGATAATCGAGATTTGGGCAAGATGGAAATCAATGAAATCAAGTATGAGCACGAGCATCCAATGATGAAGATCCAGGTCATGATTAAATTTAATTCAACTGGATACGAATACGAGGTCCATAGGCGATAAATAATTCCAAGGAGAATTGTCAAGGCTATTGCGGATAAGATTCTAGGCAAGTTTAACTATGTCTCATCCACGTAGATTAATATATGAAAAAGCGAACCAAAACGCAATAGGTTGATCAGACCATCATGCGCCGGTTCTGATTAGATAATATGTTAGTGGGTGTACACCAATAAAATATATCATGATCAAGCTCGAAAAGGATAAGCTTGTAAAACTAAGGATAAATTTATAGCATAAGATATAAGTAAGGGTGGAAATGATGAAAGAAGATACATAGTCCAAGATCCTTAACCAATCGGGTCAAGCATTCAAGGTAAGGTACAAGGTTAAGTATTCAAGGATTCAAGCAGAACACCATCACATGCCAGGTCGAAAGAATTGTAAGCCAAGGTGGATCTCTAATTGAAATAAGAATTAATTTAGTATCATGGTAGAGGTTATAGTTTAGCCATTTGACCAGAAAATCATATCAAGAAAATAGTACAAGGAGATGGGTTTTAGTAGGGCATGGAATACCTACATGAAGGTAGGCTAGTCTAGGTCTTTATGTGAAGTTTGTTGGGAGGTAACAGCTAGTATTATACTCTGAATATCTAAGTCACGGTAAAGGACGTCCAATGATCTAGAATAGAAAGTGGGAGTTCAAGACGTGACAAATTGATGCAAAAATTGAAGAAGATCAAATTAACCCATGAAATAAATAATCAGGAATCCAGTAAATAATTTAGGAACACAGTCATAGGGATAGATAGGCTACTAAATGAATATAGTTAGGGTTCGATAAATCAAAGGTTAAGGTTAGAAGGTCTCAATAAGGTCTTGATTTGAGAAATGTCGAGTAAGTCAGGTTTGGGATACAGTCACATAGTTTGGTAAAGAGTTTAAGCAAGATGAAATAGAGGGGACAGTTCTTTTCAAGGAAAGCAATTAGCAAGAGGATTAGATGGCAAAAACAGATGAGAGTTTTCTCATAAATGTGATTGAGTACCTTAAATAAAAAAATAAAAAATATTAATCTAACACAAGAAATTTAAATCAACAACTACAAAAATTTAAAATCATCTACTAACACCAGGATTCAAAGTTCTACAGTGAATCCTCCAAAATCAAATTCAATCAAGGGAAAAGGAGTTTAAATCAAATTTCAATGAGATTTCAAGGGTCATCCCAGGAATCTCTCAAGGTATCCTAACAATGATTGAGTATCCTCTCTCACTAAGCCTATTCCTCAAATCCTATCGCGACTGTAGTGATACTCTAGTTCGAATACCACTACATAAACTCGACCTGCATGGGCCACCACTAAAAATGTGTCACGACCCGCACCCTAGAGTAAGGCACGAGAAGTGGGTACGTCCAGCCTACGCCGCAGTGTCGGCGGGTAGAACGCTGTCCTAGGTCAATCATCTAACATATAAAAGTACCTGTACAGTTTATACTCTCCGAATGGAGGTGACAAACTGAAAACAATCTCAATCACATCTAGGTAGAAGAATGAAAGACAGATAGATAGGTAGTAACTCAAGAGACAGTACTATAGATGAAATAAGTCCAAGTGTCTAGGATACATAACATCAGAATGTCAACTCAATGTACAAAATAAGTCTAAGAGTCTGTACATCTCAACATCTCAAAATACAACTCAGAATGTGAGACAAAAATAATACATAAAAGACTGTCTAGCTAAACTAGCCTAGACTACTGGGGCAACATCCTCAGCTGCAGGTGGATCCTGCTGAGGGTCCACAACATAAGTATCATCTAGTCCTGCTCCATAATAAGTAGACACCAGGGCCTCATCCTCATCCTCTGTAATATTTTCAACAGGTCCAGTCAGGACAGGAACGAGCACAATACATCTCACGCAGTGCATAGTATGATAGGAAATATAAAGCATGCAATAGAGTAAAATACAGGAACTGCTGAAGGAAGATACATGTAGCAAAAGAGATAGCTGTAAAGGAAATATCTACAGTATATAGAACTGTAATGGCTAGTGATGTAGAGCACAAGATAGGCATGTGAATGGCTAAATTTATACATGATTACACTACTGAGTTTGCACATGATTACACTACTTTGGAATTATTCACATGTCCACTTCTACACCCCCGTTTTCCCAATCAATACACAAGGATCCATTCATGTTACGTTAAGATTGTGATAAGCCCATAATTGGGTGATACGTGAGTGATTCATGAAGATTCATGAAGGCTCGGTGATCATAAAGTACTTGAGTCACTAGCTGATACATGAAGATACATAAATAGAAGCATGAGATACATGATGTAAGTGAAACACACGTGACAGAAGTA
>JANAVB010009186.1:27500-39679 GCA_029216955.1 Iris pallida
GTGTGGTAGCAGGGCACTGTGCGCGTGTATCGTGCAGTGAGTTCGTGTCCGTTTTGGACACGGACACGACTCGAAAATGTGTCCAGTAAGTTAGGGTTGTGACCTAGAAGTCTAGGGCTACCAGAAAATATAATTTGTTTTACATTCTAATAAAAACAGATCCTTTGTGGCATTTCATCAAACAAGGTTTCCTAGTCTAGGATACGTGTCCGATACGGACACCAAACCAATCCTATTTTTCACCAAACTTGACCCACAGTTCTCTAGTACCTAGATGCATGTAAATATGAAGAGAAAACACAATATTAATAAGGTTTATGGGCATTTACCTATTTGTGATTTCCAAAGGAAATCAATGAAAGGGGGGTGTCCTTCCACTTGGTGATGCCCAAAGCCCCTCAAATCCTCAATAGCAGGCCCTAACTAGTACCCTCTAGTGTAGGGGAGTCCAATGCAAGAAACTAGAGGTGATTTGGATCAATATTGATCAAGTTGTGTAGGTTTGAAGAAATGGAATTTTGTGGGATTAAAATTCATGTAAAATTGTTCATGAATGATTTGATGAGGTTAAATAGGAATGGTGGCTACTAAGGAGGGGTGTCTTGGCCGGCCATGGCAAGGGGGGGGGGTCTTGGCCTTTCCTTCATGGTGAAGGCAAGGACTTTAGGTAAAGGGTTGAGATATTTTGAGTAATTCATGGTAAATATCCCATAAAGTAAATATCAAGATATTTTCTTACTTTAACCAATGTAAATATCTATCCCCTTATCATTCTAGGTTAGTAACTAATCTCTAGGTTAGGCTAAACTTGGTTAGGGCTCTCATGACACTTAACAATAATTAGACATATAAAAACACATAATACAAATAATTCCAAATAATTCCTAGAAAATTACCAAATACCCTTTAGGCTAAAAAGTCCTAATTTGATGTTCTAAGCCTATGGCTAGGCTCCCATGGTCATGGTAACTCCTAGGTTAAGGAATAGCTAGGGTTTACACTAGGGTTATACTAGTAAAGTCACAAAGTCATAAGTCGTGACTTAGAAATAGTTTTAACTAACTAAAAATCACCAAAAATCATATCATGACTAAAATACCATTAATAAATAATAAAAATAATAAATTTTCAAAAATACCCCAATTTCAGAAAATTGGGTGTTACAAGTAATACCAATGGTTTTTGAAATAGGTTTAGTGAATCCAAATATAGAATTAAAACCATCTCGACCCATTCTCAACATGTATGTATTAGCAATGGGTTTCAACGGGGCTTTATATATATATCTATATGTATACATAGCTATATATAGAAAAGCATATATAATCATAATTGATGGAAAATTATGAAACAAATCCAAAAGTTGGTTCCCACAAATCCGAAACCTCATATAGGTCCTGAAAACTCAGATTTTGTAAACTAAGAAGTTGGAAATCAAAATATCGCTTTTAACTCAAAATCGAAATATCATATAAATCTCAATTCTATCCAATTCAATGAAAATCCGATTATGCTTGGAAAAAGCAAACAGTTAGGTGATGATCCCGCGATCACTTCCCACAAGTTCTAATTATCATATATGAACTAACAATTCAGAAAATATGGACTAAAAAGTCAAGGATCGAAAAAATCACATTTATATTCAAAACTTTGAACCCGAAAAGCTCATTTTGACAAAACGACTCAAAACGCAAAATACACCAAATCAACCCGCGAAACTCGGCATACACGCTGGTCTCAACCTACGTGATACGCTCGGGAACTCTCGGATTCGAAATCGTGTCCGTATCGTGTCCACAGAATGCGTATCAGAATTTCCCGATACCTCGCTCGTTTGAGCGCCGCACACGCAACGAAACGCCACGTGCTCATGAACGTAGCTGGGGGGTCCTGGGGTAGGTCTAGGACACGACGACATGGCAACACGCTGCCCGAAATAGCACACGCAAATCCACGCACCCGCGCGGCCTGCTGCGCGCGCGTGCGCCCGAGCGCCCTCGTGCGCGTGGTGCCGGCCTCGCTGCTTCCCTCGTCGGGCCACGCCACGACTTGGGGTTCGTCCTACAGGTCGTCTAGGTTTAGGTCAACATGTCCCGGGTCCTGGAACGGGTCTTCGCTGCGTCATGTGCGCGCACGAAGTTCGTTTCCCGCGACAAAAATCAGCCCGAGTACACAGTGTGGCTGACCAGTGCACGCGCAATTTCTCCGCGCTCGCTCGACGAAACATTGTGAAATTTTAACGGACATGTGGGAAGAGGTTTCCCCTATGTGCTCGTCAAATTTCATGCAAGATGGAGCTCTGTGCGTCGAGTTATGACGCACAGACTGCAGGACGTGCATGGGACCGTGCACGGGATCTCGTGCACGCGTGTCCGTGTCCGAAACGTCGCTGAAAAGTCATCGATTTCCAATCCGTCTTCACGAAATTTTATTGAAATTATATTATCTAAACATCCATGAAGTCAGAATCGAAAACAGCAACTTTCAATCTAAAGCGGTATTTCGTCGAACACGTGCCGTAAGGGACCGACACGGGCTCGATACCTCCATCAAACGGAGTCGAAATCCCACCAAATTTTGTGGGCAAGGCTAGGGCACCTATATGGATGCAAAAATGAAGAAAAAACTAGATTTTCAATGGTAGATTAGGGTTTACCTATTGAGTGTCAAAACTCAATAATCGGGGCTCCTCGGTTGTCGTGTCGGCCGATTTCCCTCCAGCAAAACCTTTCGTCTCCACTCCAGAAATGGTCCAACAGATCCTCCTGTCCTCGACGAGCGCAACAGAGTTCGTTTGGGAAGAAACGGACCTCCGGATGAAGGAAAAAAAGTGTTTTGGAGACTTGGATCTCTTAGGGTTTCCTTGTGGAGGCTACAAACTACGAATGAATGCAACAATGGGAGGGGGTACTGCTGTTGTGCGGCCAGGGGGGTTCTCTAGGGTTATGTTTTCACTTGGGCCAACTCTTTCTCAAGTAGAAATGGGACCAAGTCGAAAAGCTCAAAGGCCTACATGCAAAAAGGCTAATTAAATAATTAAAAGCCTTAAAAAAATACTCTAATGCACAAATTAAATTCTAAAAATGAAAATAAACATTCTAATGCAAGGTTAGGCCCCTATAAAAGTCCACTAGGGTTAAACCAGTTGCTAGCACAAACAAGAGTCAACATATTCAGAAAATCACACAAAGGTCAAAATGGCTGAAATGACTGAAATACCCTTCTATGAAAAAAAATGGATGTTACAAATCTACCCCCTTAAAATAATTGTCCTCGAAATTAAAGACAAAACGCATGATTAAGAAAGAACAAAATCATACCTCAAGAGTAGAAAAGATAGGGGTAACGTTCGCACATCTCATCCTCTCTCCCAGGTGGACTCTCCTGGAGAGTGATGCTTCCATGCTACGCGAACTAAGGGTATCGACTGGTTTCGCAACACCTTCTCTCGTCGGTCTAGAATCTCCACAGGCTGCTCTGGATAACTGAGAGTAGGTCCCACCTCAATCTCAGAATGGTCCAGTACATGGCTAGGATCTGCCACATACCGTTTCAACTGCGATACGTGAAATACATTGTGGACTCCCGCTAAGGAAGAAGGTAAGTCTAGTCTGTATGACACGTCACCGACCCTTCCGCTGATAACGAAAGGTTCGACATAGCGTGGGCTAATCTTTCCTCCTCCACCGAATCGATTAGTGCCTCGAGTCGGTGAAATCCTCAGAATACCATATCTCCAACCTAGCACAAGCATGGTCTCAATTATCAACAAAAACAATCACACAATCAACAAAACAAAAACAAACAAGATTCTAATCCTAAGTCTAAGCTATACCTCAAACTGTAAAGGTCTCCGGTGGCTGTCGGTCCAATGCCGCTGTCTGTCCTGCGCCACGCGAAGTCGATCCCTGATGAGCTTTACCTTCTCAGCTGCGTCCACAACCATCTCAGGTCACAGTAAAGCTCGCTCTCCAACATCATCCCAAGACAAGGGAGTACGACACCTACGCCCGTACAACGCCTCGAATGGTGACATACCAATGCTGGCCTGGTAACTGTTTTTGTATGCAAACTCTACCAAGTGCAGGTGATCCTCCTATGATCCTCCAAAATCCAAAACACAAGTCTGCAGCATGTCCTCGAGAGTCTGAATAGTCCTCTCCGACTGTCCGTCCGTCTGAGGGTGGTATGCAGTACTAAATTTAAGCTGAGTGCCCAAACTAGTCTGCAAACTCTGCCAGAAATGGGAAGTAAAGCGACTATCTCGATCCGAGACAATGCTCACCGAAACTCCATGTATCCTGACAATCTGCCGCATATACAACTCCGCTAGCTTCTCCGTAGATGTTCCCACTATGAATGGCAGAAAGTGGGCCGATTTGGTCAACCTGTCCACGATGACCCAAATCGCATCTTTCCCTCCTGATGAACGCGGCAATCCCAAAACAAAATCCATCGTGATGTGCTTCCACTTCCACTCCGGAATGGGCAATGGCTGCAATAGTCCTCCTGGCCTCTGCCTCTCTGCCTTAACCTGCTGACAGACTAGGCACCTGGCTACGAAGCGTGCTACTTCCCGCTTCATCCCATACTACCATACATGCTCCTTCAAGTCTCTATAAATCTTATTGGCAACTGGATGCATAGTGTACTGAGAGCGATGGGTCTCCTGCATAACCTGCTCCCGAAGCTCTCCGCTAGGCACACACAGTCTGGAACCGTGCCTCAATATGCCGTCCTCCTCAATGACGAACTCCACATCTGCCAATCCTGCTCGAACCTGCTCTCGGATACACCGCAGAGTAACATCATCGAAATGAGCTGACTTGATCCTCTCTATCAAGTCTGACTGAATCTGAAGGCCCCACATATGCATCTAAACTCCTGGCACGATCACCTCGATCCCCAACTCTCTAAATCTGCTAATAGATGACGATCCATCGTCAAGCACATAGCTATCGGATACCTACTCAAGGCATCGACAACCACATTGGCCTTTCCTGGATGGTACTACAATGAAATATCGAAGTCCTTCATCAACTCCAACCATCTGTGCTGCCTCATGTTGAGCTCTTTCTGTGTAAACACATACTTCAAGCTCTTATGGTCTGTGAAGATCTCCACACGCTCTCCGTATAGATAGTACTTCTACAGCTTCAGAGCAAAGATAACAGCCGCCAACTCCAAATTATGGATATGGTAGTTCTTCTCATACGGATGTAACTGCTTGGATGCATAGGCAATCACCTTCCCATGCTGCTGCAAGACACAACCCAAACCCTTCCCTGAGGCGTCACTGTAGATAGTGAACACGCATGATCCTGATGGCAACGTCAAAGTCGGGGCTGTTGTCAGTCGCTTCTTCAGCTCATCAAAAGTAACCTGACACTCCTCTGACCAGAAACTCTGCGTCCTTCTGGGTCAGCCTAGTCAATGGCTCTGCAATCCGGGAGAAATCCTGAACAACCTCCTGTAGTATCCTGCCAAACCCAGAAAGCTTCTGATCTCTGCGACTGAACTCAGTGCGGTCCATGCCTCAACTGCTCTGATCTTCTTCGGGTCGACTGAGATCCCATCTCCGGTCACCACATGACCTAAGAAATCAACTCGATCCAAGAAGAACTCACACTTCGTGAGCTTGTCGTACAGCTACTCCTTCCTGAGAGTCTCCAGAACCACTCTCAAATGCTCCTCATGCTCCTCTGGGGTCTTCGAATACACCAAAATGTCATCGATGAACACCACCACGAACTTGTCCAAGTACTGGTGGAACACCTTGTTCATCAAGTTCATGAACACCGTCGGAGCGTTAGTTAACCCAAACGGCATCACCATGAACTCAAACTGGCCATACCGAGTCCTGAAAGTTGTCTTCGGAATATCCTCCTTCTTCACCTTCACCTGATGATATCCTGACCTCAGATCAATCTTGGAAAATACCTTCGCTCCGCTCAGCTGATCGAACAGGTCATCGATCCTCGGCAACGGGTACTTGTTCTTGATCGTGAGGCTATTGAGTGCCCTGTAGTCGATACATATCCGTACCGACCCATCCTTCTTCGGTACAAAGAGTAATGGCGCACCCCATAGTGAAGAACTCGATCGGATGAAGCCCTTGTCCTGCAACTCATCTACTTGCTTCTTCAGCTCCACTAGCTCACTGTTGTTCACTCTATAAACATGCTAAGATATCGGCAATGTGCCGGGTATCAAGTCTATAGAGAACTCCACATCCCTGTCCGGAGGCAACCCTGGCAACTCCTCCGAAAACACATCCATAAACTCAGCTATCAATGGATGTGGCACACTCTGCTCCTCTGCTGAAACTCCACAAAAAAACTCTGCCGCTCTGCTCTAACTCCCGCCTGGTGAACTCAAACTCCGGCTCTCCTGGCATGCTGAAAATAACTCTACCCCCACGGCAATATATACTGGCATGGTGCCTGCTCAACCAATCCATACCGAGTACAATATCGTAGTTTGGTAGTGGCATCACGAGCAGACTCACATCCAGTTCTCGGCCTCCCAAAACTACTCTCTGATCCTTGCAAACACACTGACGAGGATAATACCACCCCCAGTCGTGATCTTGCAAGTCCTAGGCAAAGGTTCAGAAGAAAGCTGGTGTTTAATGGCAAAAGATACAGACACGAAGATATGGGAAGCACCCGAATCAAATAATGCGAATGCGGGAAAAGAGTCGATAAGAACAGAACCTGCTATCAGATCGCCCGCTGCCTCGGCATCGTCCGCTGCCATGGTGAAAGGTCGCCCCTGCTGGCCCCCTCTAGTCTGCTGGTGCTGAACAAACTTCTGTTGCTGAGTCGGTAAAGGTCCCCTCTGCTGCTCCACTGGTGCCTTGGTCCCTGCTCCCTGTCCTTTACGCCCGAAAGCCTCAGGACAGTCCCTCAACTGATGCTCTGATGAACCACAGAGTAGGCACTTACCTAGCCTCTTCCTGCACTCACTCTACCTGTGCCCTGGCTTCTTACAGAAGTCACAAGTAGTGGCCTGCTGCTGCCACGGTGCCTGCTGACCATGACTCTGCTGTGCCTGCTGGAATAGCCTCTGCTGCTGGAAAGACCTCTGCTGATGTTGCTGCTGAAAGTGGGGCTTCTTGGTCGGTCCTCCACTGCTGCCGGCTGTATGGGAATCACGGCCTCTCTTCTATTTCAGCTCCAGATCATCTTCTGCTGCCATGGCTCCCATCAAAATCTCCTCAAATGTAGCATTCATGTTGCTCTTGGTTAAGGACTTGACTTCCTTAACCAAACCCTTCCTGAATCTTCTAGCCTTTGCTGTCTCACTAAGGCCCTCCACAAATCTGCCCAGGCGGCAGAACTCCCCGGCGTACTCCTCTACAGTCTGGTTCCCCTGAACCAGGTTCTCAAACTGCGTCTCCAACGCGCCAAGTGCGGCATCAGGGAAGAACTTCTCCTTGAAAAGCTTCTTAAAAGCCTCCCAAGTTTGTCCTGTAGTACCAACCCTGGGGTCGGTCTGGTACCAAGTGCGAGCAAGGTCCTGCATCATACTGCCTGCGGCTTCCACCTGGAGTCTAGCCGGTATCTCTGCGAGACGGAAAATCTTCTCTATGTGCTCGATCCAGTCGTCCGCGTAAAGGATACCCTCCGTACCCTTGAAGTCCCGCGGCCTCATCTTTTGGAACTCCTGAATACCTGGAGTCCTCGACTGGTATGGCTGAATCTGCCCTTCCTGAGGTTGGGCAGTCACCCTCTCCACTGCCACCATCGCTAACTGGTGGGCATTATCAATGCCCTGCCTCATGTCCTCTGACTGACGTCGCTGCATCTCCATCATCTGCTGAATGAAAGCGAAACACTGCGCCACATCAATTGTCCCCTGGGACGGTGGTGGTAGCATCCCCTGAACTCCTGGGGTAGTCCTCGGAGCTGGTGGAGGAGCACCCCCAAAAGTAGCAGATGCGCCCACCTGAGCTGGAACAAGCGGTACTGTGGTCCCTGGGGCCTGCTGGGTCGGACGAGAAGTAGCCGACCTCTCAGTGGTGTCCCTGTGACCAGAGCGCTGCGATCATGTCCTCCACCATCCTGAAGACAGATCAAACAAGGAATCAATTACTGAAAAGAAGCGAATTTATCAAAGAAGGACAGTTGTTTTCAAAAGAGACAATTAACAGCAAGAATTGATAAGAATTTTCCTAATGTGATTGAGTACCTTAACTTATCCTATATCCTATTGCAGACTGTAATGATACTCTAGTTCGAGTACCACTACGAATCACACTAGTTTGATTGGACCTGTATGGGCCACCACTAAAAACGTGTCACGACCCGCACCCAGTGAAAGGGCACGAAAGTAACGAACGCCAGCCTACGCGCAGTGTCGGCGGTAGAACGCTGTCCTGAGTCACAGTATCTAACACAGTCTAAAATAAACTCCGAATGGAGAGTAATAATAAGTAACTCAATCACAATACTAAGATGGAATAGAAGAATCTCAAGAGAGTCACAGATAAAAGTCTAGGTGTAAACCACCAGAATAAATCCAAGTACAAAAGTACAACTCATAAAGTCTCAAACATAAATACAAATAAAACTAAGTCTCAGCTAGACTATAGGCAAGTCCTCAGCGACTGTGGGATCCTCCTGAGGGTCCACGTCGCCAGTGTCATCTAAGCCAATGCCATAATAGGTAGGACAGTACTCCTCATCAATACCTGTAAAATTTTCATATGCCCAGTCAGGACGGAACGAGCACATATCTCTCACAACAGTTCATAGCAGGAATGGACATATAAAGCAAGCTATAGAAAACTATACATGAATCGCTGTAAAGGAAATCAACAAGAGAGAGACTATAAAATGAGATATAATATGACAATAGAGAAATATAACCTTCTACGTGAATCAGAGCATGAATTGGTTATGTAAACGTCTGGTTGCACATGGATACAGCTATGGAGTGCACATGGATACCTACTGAGGATAATGATCACATAACCAACTACACTCTCCCTGCCCCAATCAATACACAAGGATCAATACATGTTATGTTATTGCACATGGATATCAACTACTGTATACATGGAGCTCATATGGTCATGAGTGTACATGAATAACATATGAGTGCACATGGATAAATATGAATACATGGAGTACATGATGGCCATGATAAAGTACATGAACATGATATACTCGATGTATCCGAGGGATAACATCGCATGAAAAGATCCAGAGGGTACTAATCCGTGTGAACATCGTGTCAGCATCAAGTATACTAGTCTATAACAAGAGAACATATCCAAAGAAGTATGAAAAGATCAGAGAATGTACTCACCTGGCAATCGAACTGCTGATGATGAGGTGTAACTAAACTGGGGCAATGTAAACCTATTTAAAATACACACAGTCACAACCAAGTCTACAATATCAAGAGAAATAGCTACAATGCAAGACTACATGCTTCTAGGTCCATTTTGGTCAAAGTCAACCCTCGGTCAACTCTGGTCAAACCTGGTCAACGCTGGTCAAACCTGGGTCAACTGGTCCGTCTACTAATTTCTAGGTCATACACAAAATTTCAGGTCATTCGGAGTTCGTTTGAGTTGAATTGGATCAAGTTTGACCCAAAGTTGACTTTTGTCAATTTGGTCAACTTGTCGGCCAATTCGACTAAACTAAGCTCGAAATGACAAATCCAAATCTGTCCTAGGGCTCCTATAGTCATGTACACAACTACAATCTATCTAAGAGAATTAACAAGCAAATATATATATATATATATTATATATATATATTATATATATATAATAATAATAAATATTATATATATACACTGTGTATATACTACAATCAAACCCAAATCTAACAAAAAGTGATGTGTGCGTGTGTGTACTGGTGCTTACTGAAATGAGGTAAATTCTGAGATTAAAACAGCAAACACAATCATAATATATCCCAAATTAATATACTATTATATACATATATACAATCAAGAAATTATCTATATATATATGTGTATATATACACAATGCTCAAAAGGAAAGTAATACCAATGGTTTTTGAAATAGGTTTAGTGAATCCAAATCTAGAATTAAAACAATCTCGACCCATTCTCAACATGTATGTATTAGCAATGGGTTTCAACGGGATTTTATATATATATATATATATAATATATATATATATATATATAATATATATATATATATAATATATAGATATATATTATATATATATATATAGCTATATATAGAAAGCATATACACTCATAATTGATGGAAAATTATGAAACAAACCAAAAGTTGGTTCCCACAAATCCGAAACCTCATATATGTCCTGAAACTCAGATTTTGTAAACTAAGAAGTTGGAAATCAAAATCGCTTTTAACTCAAAAATCAAAATATCATATAAATCTCAATTCTATCCAATTCAATGAAAATCCGATTATGCTTGGAAAAAGCAAACAGTTAGGTGATGATCCCGCGGATCACTTCCCACAAGTTCTAATTATCATATATGAACTAACAATTCAGAAATACGGAGTAAAAAGTCGAGGATCGAAAATCACATTTATATTCAAAACTTTGAACCCGAAAAACTCAATTTTGACAAAACGACTCAAAACGCAAAATACACCAAATCAACCCCGCGAAACTCGGCATACACGCTGGTCTCAACCTACGTGATACGCTCGGGTACTCTCGGATTCAAAATCGTGTCCGTGTCGTGTCCACAGAACGCGTATCGGAATTTCCCGATACCGCGTGGCGTGCGTTCTCCTCGCTCGTTTGAGCGCCGCACACGCAACGAAACGCCACGTGCTCATGCACGTAGCTGGGGGGATCCTGGGGTAGGTCTAGGACACGACGACACGACACACGCTGCCCGAAACAGCACACGCAGACCCACGCACACCGCGCGGCCTGCTGCGCGCGCGCGCGCGCCCGCGCGCCCTCGTGCGCGTGGTGTCGGCTTCGCTGCTCCCTCGTCGGGCCACGCCACGACTTGGGGTTCGTCCTACGGGTCGTCTAGGTCTAGGTCAACATGTCCCGGGTCTTGGAATGGGTCTTCGCTGTGTCGTGTGCGCGCACGAAGTCCGTTTCCGCGACAAAAATCAGCCCGAGTGCACAGTGTGGCTGACCAGTGCACGCGCAATTTCTCCGCGCTCGCTCGATGAAACGTCGTGAAATTTTACGGACATGTGGGCAGAGGTTGCCCCTACGTGCTCGTAAAATTTCACACAAGATGGAGCTCTGTGCGAGTTATGACGCACAGACTGCAGGACGTGCACGGGACCGTGCACAGGATCTCGTGCACGCGTGTCCGTGTCCGAAACGTTGCTGAAAAGTCATCGATTTCCAATCCGTCTTCACGAAATTTTATTGAAATTATATTATCTAAACATCCATGAAGTCAGAATCGAAGAACAGCAACTTTCAATCCTAAGCGGTATTTCGTCGAACACGTGTCGTAAGGGACCGACACGGGCTCGATACCTCCATCAAACGGAGTCGAAATCCCACCAAATTTTGTGGGCAAGGCTAGGGCACCTATGGATGCAAAAATGAAGAAAAAACTAGATTTGCAATGGTAGATTAGGGTTTTACCTATTGAGTGTCAAAATTCAATGATCGGGGCTCCTCGGTTGTCATGTCGGCCGATTTCCCTCCAGCAAAACCTTCCGTCTCCACTCCAGAAATGGTCCAGCAGATCCTCCTCTCCTCGACGAGCGCAACAGAGTTCGTTTGGGAAGAAACGGACTCCGGATGAAGGAAAAAAATGTTTTGGAGAGTTGGATCTCTTAGGGTTTCCTTGTGGAGGCTACAAACTACGAATGAATGCAACAATGGGAGGGGACTGCTGTTGGGCGGCCAAGGGGGGTTCTCTAGGGTTATGTTTTCACTTGGGCCAACTCTTTCTCAAGTAGAAATGGGACCAAGTCGAAAAGCTCAAAGGCCTACATGCAAAAAGGCTAATTAAATAATTAAAAGCCTTAAAAAAATACTCGAATGCACAAATTAAATTCTAAAAATGAAAATAAACATTCTAATGCAAGGTTAGGCCCCTATACAAGTCCACTAGGGTTAAACCAGTTGCTAGCACAAACAAGAGTCAACATATTCAGGTAAATCACACAAAGGTCAAAATGGCTGAATGACTGAAATACCCTTCTATGAAAAAATGATGTTACACCGGAG
>JANAVB010009187.1:0-31310 GCA_029216955.1 Iris pallida
GTGGTGTGCTCTCGGTTAGAGGGAGGAGGAGAGGAGAATGCTGGTGTGGTGTGCTTCAGTTAGAGGAGGAGAGGGTGATGGAGAAGAAGAGGGAGGGCTGTTCTTGGTTTGGAGGGAGCTTAAACCGAGAGGAGAGAGGGGAGAGGGGATCGGGTGTAGGGATGGGGTTCTCCTAGTCAGCTAGAGCGAGGGGAGAGTGTGGGTGGTGATATGATTGTGAGGAAGTAATGATTGAGAGAAAGAGTGATGGAGGGTGTGATATTGGTTCAAAGAAAATGGGGGAGAGAGTCAACTCGTGAGTAGAGAGAGCGTGGGTGGGCTGTTAGCTGGTGAGGGAAGAGAGAGAGAGTAGTTGTGAAGGGGGTTTTCTTAGGAGAGAGGGTGATAGTGATGTGTGTACTTGTGGGGTGTGAGGGATGTGGGTATTTTTTTGTGTTTGGTGTTGCAGGAGTAGAGGGTATTGTGTGTGGGGGACATGACGAAGGGGTGTTGTCATGGTGCTTGGGTTGAGTCCCAATATGTTGGGTTGGGTCACCAATTGGGTCTAATTGGGTCCCGGTAATTAAAATAACTTAAATTGGTCATTTGTAATCATGGATAAATAAATAGTACATGGGACTCAATTGGATGGGACACCAGTGGCATGTGTGTAGTAGACTCAAAATGGTCCGTGTCCATAACTTGGGGTCGACCAGTTTGGGTCAAAATGGTGTCTCCAATACAAGCTGGAATTAATGTGACTCGGTGGAGTAAATCGGATTGCATCAATTGTCCAGAAAGTTGTGCGATAAAAATGAAGCATAAGAGAGTGTGTCTGAGTGGGACACGGAGGTCATGGGTAGAGCGTCTCGAGTAGATCATGCATGACAATTGTTTAGAGAAAATAATCAGTCTTGTGCTCCTAATTAAAAGTTACGGTAAGATGCACATGATCAAAAATAAAATTGGGAATTTAATATAATTAAAAATGATCAAATGGCCTAATTTGACCGAAAGTTCTGCAATACAAATAGAGCACAGGGAACAAGTTTGGGTGGGACATGATATCTGCATGAAGATAAATTTGTCTAGATCAAAAATCATAAGAGCGTTTCGAGGTTGACAACTCTGGCGCTCCAAAAATCAAAGTCACGAATAGTATATTTTATTATCAAAACTAATTATAGTAAAAATATTTATCGAAAATAAATCTTTTTAAAAATTTAAAATAATCCTAAAAATCTAGAGGGCTTACAATCTATCCACCTTACAGAATTTCGTCCTCTAATTAGACACATCTATGTAACGCACTGATATAATAATTAAATAGTCAATGTAAAACAACCCTTTTCGACAGAACTGGTGTCGAGACTAACTGTTGATTCATGTCCGACGCCATGGACATATCATAACATGATGTTGTCGATCCACACTTCAAGCACAACCTTAACCTCTTTCTACACTCCTTCTGAATGTGCCCCATCTTGCCGCAAAAGTAACAAGTCTTGAACTCCTTCGCTTAGAACGACTCTCTGCTGAATGTGCTCTCTTGAATGCTTGATCGGTCCTCCATGTTGTCCTCCAGCTAGTGCGTCAGTGGTAGCGGGGTACCTCTGAATCAATGGATCCTGGTTGATGGCTCGTGGACTCTGGCTTCTTCTAATGTCTCTGCATACGAGTTCCTTGCCTGAGTACGGCTGAACTACGCATCATACTCGTCTATAGTCACGTTCCCTTGGTGAGTTGGTGCAGGCTATGGTGCAGGTATCCTCTCTAGGATCGTCATCATGTTCTACCTTAAAGCTTTGGTCTGTTGCCACTGTGCTTGCATCATCGTCTGAAAGAACTGGAACATCTCCTGCTGAGCCATCTGGGGAGCAAGTGGCATACATGGCATCTGAGGTAGAAAAGAAGACGGAGGCAAAGGAATCTCATGTTTGATCGGTACCCGGTAAAATTTGACCCTCCTGGTAAGTTGATACAGGCTGCGGTGCAAGTTCCACATGAATCGGTGGAGTCGATGGGAAGGTTGTGATATGTCCCAAAATCTAGTCCGCTAATGGAGCCGGAGTCCTGTCGTCATTAGGCTCGATGTCAGACGCTGAGGCAACGCCATAAGTCGCGCGTCCACTATGCAAATTCATCTCTCTAAAATAGACATAATTTTATTACAAAAGGGACAGAAGGAAGCAGGATACAAAAAAAATTAGCAATAGAATACGAGTTGAGGTTCAAAGGCGATAATCACAAGTGGATGAGATCCTAACCCTGTTAATCCTAATCGCAGGCTCGAATCGGTACAGTAACGTAACCGAAACGATAAACAAGACCTGCATGGGCTGCCACTAAAACCATGTCACGCCCTGCTTCCAAAACATATAGGATTAGGGCATAACCTGGTCAGCTGATATGACCTAGAGTGAGCTGCCCAATTTATTGGACTCACTTAGACGTACTACGCTGTTATTGTAACTATACTACACAGGCAGAAGGTAATATCTAAATCTTATCCACATGAACAAAGAAAGAAATACTGGAATATAAAACTAGAAATACATGGAGTCTGAAATAAAATACAACTGAATAGTCTGGTGGGTACACGCCCACGGAGTACAATACTGAATGAAAATACTGAAAGCAGAAAGATAACTAGTCATGAGCATCGACTAACTATATAATGATACTCATGACCTAAACAATACCATACCCTGAGTCAAGGAAACTCCTCAGGAAGAACCTCGTCATCTTCTGCAACAAGTCCTGTCTCAAGTCCCTGTTCGCACCCAGTCAACTGCAAGTGCTTGTCTAAATCTGGAAAGCAACCAGGTCCTCAGGGGACATAGCAAGATACAGAGGAAACATGCCATAAAGTAAATACTGAATAACTGTAAAGGGTGAACTAACCAGCTAAGTGAATGCACTTTGAAGACAACCCTAATACGTATGGGTAGGTAAATAAAGATTTGGCATCGAAGTACGGACCAACGTCGGATCACGAGCCAAGGACCCACCGGGTAACACTGAACCTACAATGGCCCTTACTGAATGTTGTATGTCCCATACGCCTACTAATTATCTTTCTCTGCCCTTCGAAATTGTATAAGTCGTATCCGCCACTTGAACATCCCGACTCTCAATAAAATGTCACAATAACTAGACACAATCTAACCATTCTACGTACTAGAGCACAACCCTTTGCACTGGTAGCTAGCCAGATGCGCAAGCTCGTGCCATGGTATGAACTCACTCAGTGTCGTATCGTAACACGTGTCAAGGTCATGGGAATCATGATTATGATTCCCCAACTTAGGGATGTCTCCTAGGACTAAGTCAGATATATGAAACTCGATGACACTGCCGTCATCGACTGCATCCGAGGCATCTCTCGGACATGCAACTACGTCCACTCGAGCAAGTGAACACAATATAAATATGAATGAGTAAACCAGTAACACAAGGCAAGGTATACTTGCCTGAAACTCCGGGAGACACAAGCGAAGATCAAGGCTCCTCAATCAAGATCGTATCGTCTGGTGTACCTACAAATACAACAACCATGATCTACGATACGTTAAACAAGCATTCATGATTTACATTTCTATTCACACACAATGTTGTGTATACGTATTTACATATACACACATACGTCAAAATATATATGATGGTGATATGAAATACACATAAAACTGTGACAAAAGTGCAGACTGGTTACAAGCATGTACGTCACATGAAATCTCATGTACATACTCATGATATATATATATATATATATGTTTGCCATTAAAATCTTTTGATTGCAAATTTCAATTACAAACAGAACAGTGTTACAATGTAGGACTTAGATGTAGTCCTAGGAGTACACTTTTGTTTATCTGGGTCCCTTGTGCCGATGGAGCGAGTGGTAATGCGTTGACTCCGTTGATGATCTGACGACGGTTCTCGGTTCTCTGAAGGTCTGAGTTGCTCTGGGTGCTGGAGCTTGCGGAGAGAAAGAAAACGTTGAGTGTCTGTATCTGCCTCTCTGTGTGGGTGCTCGTAGGTCTGTCTCTGTGTATTCTTGTCTGTGTGTGTAAGAAGAAAATAATCCCTCTATTTATAGTTTTCTAGGCTAGCTGCTCATGTGCGCGTATGTAGGATGCGCCTGTACGTGGGGACGCCACATGGTGATTGCTGATGGAGACGCATGGGCGGTGCACATTAATTGAGGAGTTGAACCCTTCCTATTGTATTTGTAGGCTGCGGCCGAGCTGACACGTAGTAATGGAGAGGATCTTTCAGTTGCTGAGATCTTGGGTGATTAGCACCCCTTCATAGGCTGAATCGAGTCAAAGGACACATGTCGTAGGTCCATGGCTCAAAGATCTCAGATTTGGTGGGAAGTAATCTGATAGGATGCGCCTGGAATTGGGCACATGAGGAGACTTTGGCTTGTACCCTTTAGGAGTCACGAACCAGTCTGGACGCACGGCTTTTGAGGCATATGCGAGGCTTCAGTAATGACTTTGACTTCTGTCTTTAAGGATCAGAGAAAAAGTCTGAGGTGCATTGCTTTTGAGGCGCATACAGAGATTTAGGCGTATGGCTGCGGAGGCACATGCAAGATGGTTGGGCGGCCACGTGGCTTGTAACCGCCAGAGGAGAGTAATGATGATGCTGACGGCGGCGACGCTTCGTCTTCTGAAAAAGCTGTCAATTGTTCAGTCCTCGGGGGACGTGCTGCCAACTCTGTCAGACTTCAGTATTTAATGTTCTTTGACAGGTGATGGGCTGTTGAGTAGGCGCATCGATCCGTGTTCCACTAGGCGTATGGGGCGCATCCTCGTAAGTCACTTGGTGCTGGTGGGCGCATCAGTATGATGCGCGGTCTGGCCGGCGCTTCCATTTGTATGACACGTCTTTATTGGCTCGACTGTTACGTTCTTCGAGTGCTTTAAATAGCCATTTTTTGACTTGGCTAAATTCGAAGCCTCAGGTTCATCACCATTGATGCAAAATTATTACACGGGATTCGGAGAGCCTGCCACTTGGCGCATGGGTTTGATTTGCCTGGCCTATAAATAGTGGCAAGGAGAGAGTTTGCTTTTCGTTCTCCCACGTTCTCCCGAAATGAACTTGTTTGCTCGAGCACATTCTGTTGACGAGATGCTCCCGAGGGTGAAGATGCGACACACTGTCTTCATTGATGCACTTGAAGATGACTGTTACATCCAAAAGTCGGAGTCGAGGGCTTCTGAGGCAGGCGGAAGGTGCATGTTGCATCCAAAGATCGGGATGCTCGAGCCCCATCTTCGTTATGCTGGAAGAGCCACAGATCAGAATTGCGGTGTCCCGATCATCTTCTTTGGGCTTTGGGAGAGCTCCTCCTCCTGCTAGAGTGGGTGTTGCCCATTCTAGTTGTGATGAAAGCTGCTCCTTTAGTCGCGGATTTGCGGTGCTCTCCTCTTCCAGCTAGGGGGTTGATTGCCCACCCTCGTTCTGCTCAGACGCTGAAGGGCAGCACATAACTGAGCTGCTGCAGGGATACACATAACTGAGCAGGGATGCACATAACTGCTGCTGAAGGGATGCGCCTGGCTGAGACGCTGAAGTGATGTGCCAAACTGAGACGCTGAAGTGATGCGCCAAGCTGAGAGCGCATGGCGGTTGCTGCGCCTAGTTGTAGACTTAGGGTCTTTTCTTTGTAGAAATTCTCCATTGTACAGCTCTTTTTTAAACATGTAATAGACTTTTATATGAAATAAAAACCTTCTTTTAATGTCTATGTTTTTGTTATTTGTTGTGCCGAGTACTTCATCCGAGCTCCCTGGCGCATGTAATGTTAGGCGCATAGGATTTCTGGTCTTGAAATTCCATGCTTCTACAAGACCCCCTTCAAAGTTTTCAAAACTTTTTACCAAGTTTTGGAATACTTTGAATAAGAAGCATGGTGGTATCTTCAACGGGGCGCATGACTGTTCGGGAGCATGATTACTCCGCGCATCGGTGATGGGGCACATGCTCCTTTTATTTTATGCAAATGATAATGCTTCGATAACCAAGAAGATTAATGATGATCTTTTTAGATTTATTTGTAATTATCACTTCACAGAACGCGAGGCGGCGGCTGATGTCACACTTCATCGGTTCACGCGTGCGACTAAGCCTATAAATAGGTATTTGATGGAGAGAGAGAGAGTTCTTCCTCTCTTTGCTTTCTCTTTTAGAGTTCTTCTTTCGAAAAACTCTAACTTTCTTCTTTCACGAAATGGCCCCCAAGACTCCTCGCGACGGTGCTAGCAAGGGAAAGGAGCCTGCGGAGTTCGTCGAAGAGGACGCTCCTGTCACCATTGTGACTCCGGCCGACGTTCGGCCTGCGGTGACGGGTGGGTGTAATCTTTCAACTTTTTTAGACGAGTTTGGAGCACATGGCTGAGTTGTTGTCGTGCCCTAACTCTCTGTCGCCAACGCGCATGGACTTCTGTCATGATGATGCGCCGAGGCTATTCTACCGACGCGCATGGGTTTAGGCCTTGATTATACACCAAGGTTTTACTGCTGACGTGTATGGGTTTACACCCTGATGATGTGTCGAAGCTTCACTGCTGATGCACATGGGTTTAGACCCTGATGATGCGCCGAAGCTTCACTGCTAATGCTCATGGGTTTAGACCCTGATGATGCGCCAGGCTGCTTGACACACTTTGTCTTCTTAAAGCTCCTTGTCTGACTTTTGCTTTTGTTGTGTCAGTGTCGATGATTATCCCTTTGCTGAATGAAGTCCTTCTGGATGCCTCTCTTTGTCAAATGGGAGTTGATTTTGATGAGGAGGTAATTAACCCCGCGAAGGCTGCTATCCTATTGAATTAGCCTTCCGAGAGAATGCTGCAAATCCGGAATCAGTCACCTGTTTTCCTCCAGAGTATGATGGAGAGCAAAAAACTGAAATTCGCTGAGTCCGAGGATGTGACCTTCTTGAAACCTGACTTTCTGTTTGGTGACCGTTTGACCTCTACCGAGGCGAAGATATTGAAGATCAAAGAAGACTGGTTCTTCTTTGCGAAAGGCATGGTTCTGTACATGCGACAACTTGAACGCTAATTGTCGCTGACGGCCTTCTAACCGTTTAGCTTCTAAGAGAAGGATGCCATGGGAACTTACTCCTTCTCAATGAGGGGCGGTGGGGGGTACTCTTTCGATTGATGTTACTTCGAATCAAAGGGATACCTTGGCCGCTTTGTGAGCCGGGCCCACGTTCAGTTGTCGAACTTTGCACCCCGGGAGCCTTTATAGTGAGGTCCCTAACGACACCTTTGTCTTTGGTGCTTCGACCTTTGCAAATCGGATGTTATCGTTAAAGGTTATGTATCCGAAAGGTGGATTTAGGGTTGAAGGTTGGTGTCACCACGTGCCGAAGTGGGACGAGTTGACCCTTTGGGTGTTGTCGAAGTTCAAGGCTGAACTTAAAGAGATTCGGCTGACGGCCGCTATCCATGCCACACAGGCCGACGTGGATCTCAACAAGCATATGTTTCTTGTACTCTTAGAAACGTTCAACACCCAGACTGGCACTTTCTTTACCCCAGTGGGGGAATTGGGATTGGCTCTTCATGAGATGAACGAGGTGTCCAAGCTTCTCTGGTGCTCAGAACCGTACGAGGAATATTTCCCGACAAATGAAGAGATCCTGGTTCCGGAAAAGAAGGACCCGGAGATGATGGTCGTCTTCAAATAGGTGGCGAGCCATCATTATCTGATGCAACAAAAGGACAAAGGCAAGACACAGCCTCATGTGACTGCTTGGAGAGATTACGTCTTCAAGCAGGATTTGGCGGACTCCTCGAAGATCCGATTTACGACTTCGCAGGGGCTAAAACCCGCGAAAGTAACTTCCGAAATAAGCCGACTAGGTGAGAAGGCCCCTCGTTCATATGAGAGTGGCGAAGATGTGTACAGCTATTTCTGGCACTGTGTGTACCGGATGTCATCCAAGGCAGTATTGGCTGCATACTTGATGATATGGCTCCGAGACTGTGTGTTCTCGGGCAGATCTGGCTATGTGGAGAGGGTAGCCCGGAACCTCATTTTGCCAGCAGTAAAACTGGATTTTGGTCGCCCTCTGGCTCTCCTCCCCGCGATGGTGTGTAACCTGCTGCGGGGTTTGAGAGATTTTGCTGATGACGTGGTCCGTGAGAGGGGTAGGAAAGACAACTTTTCCCGAGCTGAGCTACCATTCCATTATCTGATGGGATGGTTGATTCTGTACCACCCGAACGTGATGAGTCCGGGTCCTGAAGACGACCACATTGAAGGTGACACCTTTATTCGTCGCTTCTACAAGAGGAAGTGGCTGCACACCGGCGTACCTGTCTGTAGGAGAGTCTTGTCTTATCTCCAGGGGTGGGAGATTATCAAGGTCAGTCCCATCTTCAAAGATTTCGAAGTTAACCAAGATTTGGAAGACTCTGGTGAGGATGCGATCACTCTGCCGAAATGGAGGTTTCGTTGGTTGCAGAGTTTTCGGCCTTCCCACTTGGTCTACCGTAACCAAAATAAGTGTTACCTTGAGCCATATCTGCCAAGCCGGTTTGCTCGCCAGTTTGGTTACACCCAGCTAATGCTACGGAATCCCAGTAACAGTTTGGGTTTGCTGGAAGTTTACTGGACGGAGCCCGGGATTGGCAATATTACAATGCTGGGTGCACTGGGGTTCGTTTCAATACACCAGTTCACAACCCTCGGCCACAGATCCTGTATTCGGCCGTCAAGCTATATTGTGCCATGAATACTATACCTCCTGATTATGATAGGGAGGCTAGTTTCATCGTTGGAACTCAGCTTAAGGCTACGAAGAATATGTTGGCGGCAGCCCGGTCGTATCGTCCACCAGAGTTGGCGGGATATCGGGCTGCTGCTGCAGCAACAACGGAAGACACTCGGGAAGATCCCCCAGCTGGGAAGAGGTGGGCTGACGTAGAAGCCGGTTCATCTATACCAAAAAGGCCGAGAAAAACAACGACTCCAAAGGCTACGGGAGTGCCGCTTGTAATGCCAAGGGAATCAGTTCCTGCTGAGGTAAAGACATTTTCCATAATCTGGCTCTTTCTGTCAGTTTCGTGACATATGCTTTCCTTTTGTAGGAATCGTTGAAGAAGAAGACCCGGGTTTCGAAACCGGGTGTCAGTAAATCGAAGGAGGTGGCGAGCTCTTCTGATGAGCACATTCCTTCGATTGTAATGTCTCCCGTGGAGGAGAATCCTGACAATGTCGTTGCTGTGGAGATTCCAATATCTCCCGATTATATTGGAAGGGAATCTGAGGTTAAAGCAGTTTTCGGGATGGCACCAACCGCCGTGGGGGCCTCTGACATTGAGGACCCAGCAGATAATGGGCTTCCAGATGAGGAAGAGGAGTGGAGTTCGTCGTCTTCAGATGACGTTCCTCCAGAGATGAGGGAGCCTGTTGCAGGAGCAACAAACATGATTGAAGCAGAAGAGAGGGCTGATTCCCCTCCTTATCATGATGTGGGGAGGTCGGCTGCAGCATTGTCGAGCCCTACTCCAGACTCAGCAGCAAAAACTGAGGTGGCTGCCGACCAGGAGGCAGCGACAGATTCTATCCTCGTAGAGGGATCCGATGAGGAAGGTGAGACTCGTCCGCTAAGCCTGACTCTAAGGGAGCCGAGTCAGGAAACAAGTGCTGACCTTGCTGTTTTGCCAGAGGAGGAAGATCCCGTACGGCTTGCTGATAATGCGTTGGGGACAGATGGGGTAACCCCTGACGTCGGTGGTCCCTCCGAGCTTTAGAAGGGTAAGGGTTTGCTAGAACCCTCTGTTGCTCCTATCTACCTGGGGTACGATATCAACGCCTCTCTCGGTTCCTTCCGTTCTTTTGGCTCCTCGGGCCAGTGGCGAAGTTCAAGCCCCTGTCGAGGGAGAGTCTGTTGATGTTGAGGTTTCAGCCTCGCAGATCGAAGCCGACGGGTCTTCTTCCGGTCCTCCATTTAGAGTAGCTCCTCCAACTCCTGCTATGACGTCGCAAGTGCTGGCGGATGCGGATGAGTACATGAAGTTTATCGTTGAGACGGTATACAAGATGCTACAGAGGGGCGTATCGGCAGTGATGAATGCCAATGGGAGTTTCACGACGGCAAAAACCTTGGCGCTCCCTCGCATCAGTCTGATACGTTTCCACCAGGGCCATGATCATATGGCCGAGATTCTGGAGGCATCGGTGGCCGAGCTAGACCAGCTGCTTTTCGAGTTTCAGTGTATCCAGCGAAATAATCTCTTCGTCCTGATAGACACGGAAAATAAAAGTTGATCGCTGAAACTGCATCATCTTATCAGGCCACCGTGGCTGTCTGGGAGCGCGAGGTAGCAGAAACTGAGGCTGCGGTGGAGAGGCTATCTCAGTCCGCGTAGGAGAAGATGGAGTTGCGAGTCGTATTGGACGCTAGTATAGCGGAGGTTAATGCCAAGATTCGCCTCCTTGAAGACCAGCGGGCCCATCTCTTATTAGATGCTGAGCGAGTCCAGGCTGAACATATAGCATCTAAAGAGGAGGAAGCGGCTTTCACCCGCCATGCTCTTTCCCTGGCTCAGCAGTGGCAACAGTTGGACGAGAAGTACGAGGATGACACTTCTCCTGAGGCCATAGAAATGATACGTCAAGAAGCCGAGCGCCGAGTCCTGGCGACCGTAGAGACTCGGGCGTCAGACTTGAAGCGTCGGATCGAAGAGCTTTCAACCAATCCGGGGGATGCTTAAGGATTGTAGTCTCTTCCTTTTTTTTATTTTGTGTAATTTGCAACTCCTATTGGGGATATAATTCTTTACTTTTAAATAAAGAATGAAGAGTTTTGTGGTGTGTTCATTTTTTTGCTGTCATGAACTTGATGATTGTGTGGACCTATTATCTTTTGCGCACCTTGGTTGTTAGGTACAAATAATAAGTTTGAGAGAACCTGACATATTTACTCAGAGGTGATGTGGACGTGGTAAATATGGGGTTCGAATGATGGAATCTTCCTACTCAGAGGTGTTATGGACGTGGTAGGAGTAACTCTGGAGGGATACGCGGAACTACTTAGAGGTAATGTGGACGTGGAAGTTCTGCGATTAATGTACAAGAACGCAGGGGTTGTCTGTACAAGATGTTTACTCAGAGGCAATGTGGACGTGGTAAACATGGTGGGTAGTATAGTCTTAATGAGCG
This sequence comes from Iris pallida, assembly GCA_029216955.1. Classification (NCBI taxonomy): domain Eukaryota; kingdom Viridiplantae; phylum Streptophyta; class Magnoliopsida; order Asparagales; family Iridaceae; genus Iris; species Iris pallida. The sequence continues at coordinate 11,173 of JANAVB010009187.1, forward strand.
TAGGATTTCGCTTTGAAGGGCGTAGAGGAGCAACTCAGAGGTAATGTGGACGTGGTTGTCCTTCTACTGGAAGATAGAATGCCACAGAACAGCTGGGTTCCAGAAGCGTAAGATTTTATGGAAGATGTACGTGAGCCTTGATGATTGGGTCCACAGATTCCCTTCTTGGGTGAAGATAGAAGTACATGTCTGAAGGATGTCAAGAGTAGTACTTCTTTAGGAACTTGTCGTTGATGGGCATCATGAACAAGTCCCTATTAGGTTTGGCGAGGCGGTAAGCCCCATTTGAGTACACCGTCTCTATGATGAAAGGTCCTTCCCACTTGGGTTCGAATTTTCCTGGTGTCTTGTGAGTCAACACCATCGGCATCTTGACTGCTAGAACAAGGTCGCCTACTTGGAAAGTCCTCTGCTTGACCTTCTTGTTAAAAGCCTGTGATATACGGGCTTGATAGAGTTCGATGCGCTGTTGAGCTAGGAGACATTTTTCGTCAAGTGCCTCCAATTCTCGCAGACGACGACGTTGATTGTCTTCTTCTGTGAGTTGATTTGTGATGGCTACACGGAGTGAGGGTATCTGGATCTCGAGAGGCAGTACCGCTTCGCTCCCGTAGACCAAGAAGAATGGAGTGTTGCCTGTCAGGGTCCGTACCGTCGTACGGTAGGCCCAAAGGCATTCGCCGAGCTTCTCATCCCAGTCGTATTTGTTGGATGACACGACCTTTTTGAGTAGCCTGACGATAGTCTTGTTAAAAGCCTCGACCAATCCGTTTGCTGTCGAATTGTAGGCGGTTGATGTCACGTTCTGAATACGATTCTTGTCACAGAATCTGCTGAAAATATGGCTGATGAACTGTGGACCGTTGTCATGGATAATCCTACGGTGTACCCCAAAACGGTATATGATATTATGCTTGATGAAGCTGATCACCCTAGATCTTTTCACTTCCACCAGTGGGACTGCTTCTGCCCATTTGGAGAAGTAGTCAGTGATAGCCAGGATGAATCGGTGTTCCCTCGATGAAGGAGGGGTGATAGGTCCTACAATGTCTATGCCCCAAGCTTCGAAGGGCCAAGAGACAACCGTAGGATGTAGTGGTTCCGACGGTATATGGATGAAGTCGGCATGGAGTTGGCAAGCATGTCACTTCTTAGCATAGTCGACAGCGTCAGCTGCCATGGTTGGCCAATAGTAGCCCATGCGTCGTAGTCAATCCTGCAACATAGGCCCAGGTTGATGAGCCCCGCAAGTTCCGTCATGAGCTTCTCGAAGGGCTTCGGCTGCCTCTTTGTTGGACAGGCATCGAAGGAGAAGTCAATCGTAGGAGCATCGGTACAGCATTTTAGTGGCTGTATCATAATAGAATCGAAGGGAACGTCTCCTGACCGAGACAGCTTCTTTGGGGGTCTTCTGGGAGGATTTCGTAGACAGCAAAGTCGATGAATGGGAACCTCCAGTCTCGGACATTAACACCAGCACTTGTTGACATGGCATGGGCCGTTTGTGAGCATAGCTTATTTTTAGGATAGACCAAGTCTCGACCAACTACCGTGACATAGTGTTGAGCTTCGAGGGGTGCTGCTAATGAGGCTGCGAGGCCAGCCAGAGCGTCAGCCTCCAGATTTTGTAACCGGGATACGTGTTTAATGAAGAACTTGGTGTAGGTTGAAATAATGTTCAATGCAACCTCATGGTAAGGAACCAGATCTTCATGGCAAACTTCGTACTTTTCTCTGATCTGGTTAACGACGAGTTTTGAGTCGCCATAGGCTTCCAGATGATCCACCCCCAGTTGTTGTGCCAGCTGGAGTCCCATGATGAGAGCGTTGTACTCGGCAACATTGTTGGAGCACGGCTTTGAAAGGGAGTAAGCACGTTGGATGACCAACTGATCAGGGGAGACTAAGAGTACCCCCACTCTGGCGATGATTTGGCCTTTGGGGCCTGTTCTTGAAGCGCCATCAAAAAACATTTGCCAGATAGAGCTTTCTTCGGTGACATTTGATTCTTGGACCTCATCCGGGATGTCTTCATAGAGTCTGGAGGACTCTGGGATGGGATGCGCGGCTAAAAAATCGGCCAGAGCTTGACCTTTGACGGCTTTTTGTGGAACAAACACCATATTGTATGGCGTCAACAGGATCGCCCATGTAGCTAGCCGGGAGTTCAATGATCCTGGCTTCGTTATGAGAACCCTGAGTGGATTGACTCGAGAGATGACATGAATTGTCTGGCCCGAGACATAATGGCGAGTCTTCTGGATGGCAAACACCAAAGCCAGACACTCATTTTCAACGGGTTTGTACCGGTGTTCGGCCCCGATCAGTGTCCTACTGAGGTAGTAGATAGCTTGCTCATAGCCCGCATCGTTGTTTTGAGCCAACAGAGCGCCGAGGGAATGATCCATGGCCCGGACGTAGAGGATAAATGGTTTGTCGGTGACGGGTGCCACCAGGACTGGCGGGCTTGTCAGGTAAGCTTTGATATCGTCGAAAGCTTTCTGGCATTCTTTCGTCCAGACGTAGGAGACCCCTTTCTTCATGAGCTGGGTGAAGGGTTGACATTTTCCGGAAAGGTTTGCTATAAACCTCCGGATGTATGCCAGACGCCCCTGCAGGCCTCGAAGTTCTCGGAGGTTCTTCGGAGGGTCCATGTCAAGGATGGCCTTGGTCTTCTCGGGATCGACATAAATGCCTTTCGCCGTGATAATGAAGCCCAAGAACTTTCTGCTAGAAACCCCTAGGAAGGATTTAGCGAGGTTCATCTTGAGTTGATGTGCTCGCATGAGATCGAAGACTGTCTTCAGGTCTTGTAGATGATCACCTTTGAGATGGCTCTTGACTGCGATGTCATCGACGTAGCACTCAACTGTCTTACGAAGATGCTGACGGAAGATGGTGCTCATAGCTCGTTGGTATGTCACACCGGCGTTCTTCAAACCGAAGGGCATCACTGTGTAGCAGAAAACCCCCTTCGGAGTCCTGAATGACGTATGTTTTGCGTCATTGGGGAACATCTTGATCTGATTGTGGCCCGAATACCAGTCCATAAAAGATATACGTTCGAAGCCACATGTATTGTCGATCATCACGTCGGTGATTGAAAGCGAGAATTCGTCCTTCGGGCAAGCAGTGTTGAGATCCCTGAAGTCGATGCAGACCCGTATCTTCCTGTTTTTCTTGGTGAGAGGGACGACATTGGCCACCCAATCCGGATGTTGCTCCTCACGGATGAACCTACTGGTCAGGAGTTTGTCCACCTCTTGATCGATAGCGTTCATGATGTCAGGACGAAAACGTCGCTGTTGTTACTTTATAGGCTTGGCATCAGGTAAGATGTTGAGCCTGTGCATCTTAGTTTGGGGATCAAGTCCCGGTATATCTTTGTAGCTCCAAGCGAAGACATCGATATATGCTTTGGCCAATTGGACCAAAGATTCCCGGTCTTCTCCTTTTAGGCTTTTGCTGATGAAGATGGGTTTGGAAGAAGATCCATCCCCAAGGTCGATCTGCTCGACTTTGTCTTCTGTAGGGGATTCACGTAATTCAAAACGAGACTCCCACTATTCTCCTAGGCGTCGAGCCCAGGGTTCTTTTTCGAAGAATTCAGGTGTTTGGGCTTCGCTTTCATCTTCTTGAGGTTGTGCAGATGTCATGTTGGCTGACAGCACCTTCTTGAAGACTGAGCCGATACTGGTATCGGAATCCCAAGTTGATGCTTTGGACGAGTGAGAATGTTCTACTTCTTCTGCCTCCGAACTTTCTGGAGTTGTCGGTGGCGTGACATAGCCCACCCCCCGTCGAGTTCGATGGTAGTAGTCCTGCGACTTTCCTTTATGTGCTGGGAGCCGGAGAGGAAGACGTCGACCCTTGTCGTAGTTCAGGCCTTTGTTGCTTTTAGATCGTAACCCATCTTTTGGATGAGGTACTTTGCCTTGTCCGTGTACCGATAGACTTATATTCTGCCGGTATCTGGTTCTGGCTCGAATGGCGGGATGTCTTGATGACGCTCGACTTTGTCGAAGATGATAGATTCTTCGTCTCGATTCCGCTGTGGGACTACAAAACAGACCCCTTGGGACGGGACTACTCGATTTACATGATTGACGGTCGTTATTTGTGTTTGCAACGACCGTAGAGCGTTATCTAATGTATACATGGTATTCCAATGTGGAAGACTAGAATAATTAAAAGACACTCTATTATTGATGAAACACGAAATTTTATTCCGCGGGATTACATTGTCCAGAGAGGGTGCATCTACATCAGCAGAGATATATTCCCCTAGCTCTTCATCTGTGAGTACTGGGGTTGGATCGGGAGAGTCCACCGCAGCTTTGAAATCCGAGAGGGCTATGTGAGCCTTCTCCGACAGCTTGGATGAGACTGATGATTGTGGAGGCTTGCCTTTAAAACGCACCTTCAGAGGTGCCTCAATTGCGCCTTCAGTGATTGGTGCCTTCCCTTGTAGTTTTGTTACAAGGGGAGCCGATGTTTGAGGCGGCTTTCCCTTGAGCCGTATCTTGAAGGGAGCTTCAGTGGGTGTTCTACCTAGAGTAGTTGGTGCTTTTCCAGGTAGCTTGATGTTCATGGGAGGCAACGTCTGAGGCGGCTTCCCTTTGAGTCAAATTTTTAAAGGAGCGTCAGGAATCATCTCTGGCTCCATGTCCGGCTCTGCTGCCATTTCTGTCTCATCGTCAGCATCATTGGCTTCCTTCTCGTCGGACGACTTGTACAAGGTGGAATCAGTGAAGTAGGCTTCGACCCCCTTGAAAGGGTCAATGTCCGCGAACTCCGTCCGGATGATGTGGTTGGTAGACACGTACTTCATACATTGGTGGAGCGTAGATGGCACCACCATGTACTCATGCAGCCACGGACGACCCAGTAGGAGGTTGTAGTTGACGTCAGCGTCCACGACATAGCAAGTCACCTCGGTTCTGAGGTTGCCGATATGACACTTTAGCCGTATTTTGCCCAGCGGCTCACTTTTGCTAGCATTGAAGCCGCTGATGGTTGTGTTGGAAGGCGCCAGTCGGTACATTGGGATCCCCAGTGTTGAGAGTAGCGTCTTTGGGATGATGCTGAGGGAAGACCCTGGATCGATCTGAATCCGCTTCACCTTGACGAAATCGATATACCCAGTATAATACAGCAGCATGTTGTGTCGGTTGTGCTTGAGCAGCATATCTTGTTGGGTGAAGGTTATGTTGGGGATAACCTCATCTGCACAATAGCAATGTGCACATGTAGTCGGGAGATCTGCAGGCTGCTTGAACTGACTGATGAAGGACTCAGCATCCTTCAGAGCTTTACAGAGAGCTTCAAGAGTGTCCTTGGAAAGGCGAAGAATCTCAAACAGAGATAGGCGGGCGGAAGTACTGGCAAGTTGTGCCAGTATGTCGAAGTTGTGGGGCTTGGCTAGCCCTGAAGCATTCTCCTTTCGCAAAGGCTTGTCGAATCGGGCCTCTGTATGCTTCTGTTTATTGGCTGCTGGAGGCTTGGATGGGCCCTCTTCCTGGACAGCATGGACGATGCAAGGAGGCACCACCTCGACGACAGCTTCGTCAGGTTGGGCGTTCTGATGTGAACACATCTGTACATGAAGTGCCTCTTCCGCAGAGGAAGCGACCATGCGGCAAGACTTGATCTTCCTACCCTTAGTTTTGGAGGCCGAGTGTCACTCCCCGATCCTGGAATACGTATTTTAATACGTAAACCGATAAATTGTATTTACCTTGTATTTATACTATATTTATTATGCTGTATTTCTTCATGCATTTCCCAAAAATAATTGACAAAATATTATTTCCTAATTTATTTTCTGCATTTGGGCCTACAGTTTTGGCTCATTTGGGTAACCCATTCTTGGTTCACCAATGGTTCATCATGAACCCTTTGGTTCATCATGAACCCATGGGTCCAAGAATTCTATATATATAACTCATCTCCTTCTCTCTCCTCTCATTTACTTCTTCTCATTTACTTCCTCCACCAACCAAGGCAAGTACCAACTTGCTCAAGAGAAGGATCTATTATTTTGTTAATGATTCTTACAAAACTATTTGCCAAAACATGTTCTTCTCCTCAATCTATACTAGTTTAGAACTTGGAAATTTCTATTTTGAAGCTTTGATTTTTGTAAATCTAAGTTTTAATCATTTTCGGATTTTGCATGGTTTGATCTACTTTAGTTGGATTTTATGGGTTTTTGATGCTTCCATGTGGAAGAGCATTCAGTTTCACCCAAGTTGGAGCTTTGGAAATCTGGATTTGGAGTTCGGATGGCCAAGTTATGATACTTTGAAGCTTGGGTTCAGCCATGGTGTTCTTGCTGTTTTGGAGAAGACAGTGAACAGTGTGCTCCTGTTTGAGCACGCTTCCTGTTGGAAGCGTGTCTCCCCTTGAGCTTGCGTGACTTTTCACGCTGCTCTTCCCTTGAGCTTGCGTGACTTTTTACGCTGCTCTTCCCTTGAGCTTGCGTGACTTTTCACGCAGCTCTCCCCTTGAGCTTGCGTGACTTTTCACGCTGCTCTCCCCTTGAGCTTGCGTGACTTTTCACGCAGCTCTTCCCTTGAGCTTGCGTGACTTTTCACGCTGCTCTTTCCCTTGAGCCTGCGTGACTTTTCACGCACGCTGCCTTGTTGTGCGTATGCTTTTGATATTTTATTAGATATTATATGCCCATTTTATATCCTTACGCCTTTTGTCCCGAGCATGATATGAGCACTGATGTGACCCCGGAGAACAAAGTGTTCCTACCTGATACATGTACCTGAATGTCCCAGTTCTTGTTCATGCTCGACAAATGACTCGTAACTCCTCGTGGCGTATTTGTAATGATGCATTACACTAAGGAGGGTAGCACATGTTGACATACTGATTGACATGGATCCTTACTTAGGGTACTCGTACTAAAGTACGACTTTAGGAGGATAATCATACAGGCCACAGCATGAGAGTCCAAGATTTCACCTAGGGTTAAACTAGGCAACTGAATATACTAGATGCATGGGGAGGGCAGAGTTCCGAGATCGTGTTACACCAGTCGCCCTGAGATATTGTCTTGGCGCGCCGGCTGGTCTCCACGGATACTGTGTCATCCGCAACGAGTGGATGACTGTATCCGATTAATTCCTGCTATATATTACATGTCTTGGCAAGGTAGCCTCACGAGGGACCTGTGCTCCATTACACCTGTCTACGCGAACCCCCGGGTTGGCTAGCCTTGCCGGAAAGATACGATCTGAGGATTTCTAAATAACATGACGCGAGGATAACCTCGTCCCACTAGAAACTCGTAGACTTGATTGGCCGTGAAAACGACTTACTTGTATCCTATTACCTTCCGCGAATAACCGAGGAAAGCGGACTGTCATGGTACGTGATCCAACCCATGTTCTTGTTTGATTGTTGGGTTGGTTATCGTACTATGACAGGCTGTGGACCGAAGTTATGAACGGAAGACTTATTCTGGTTGTGAAGTGCTACTTCTGTGAATGACTGAGGAACATGGTCTATCATGGTACATGATCCAACCCATGTTCTTGTTTGATTGTTGGGTTGGTTATTGTGCTGCGATAGGCTATCGACCGAAGTCACGATCAGGAGGTTTTATTGTTTATACCTTCTAACTTATGTGAAAGTTATAGAGTACGACACGTCCCGACTCCATGCGGCACCTTTTGTCCTTGTTTGGTTGTTAGGGTGCCATATGGGTTCGAAGATGTTGCGCTATCCTATAATAGTAGCATAAGTATTACTATTATCAATCATTCTATTAAATGGGTTTTTAATCTTAACTCTTGTGCCCCTTTGGCGGTACTTGCTATTCGGGGCTGACCCCGCTGGTTTTGTTTGGCCAGATCTCGTAGCAGAGCCAGAGGACACGATCTTCCTCCCTGACATCCATGGTGCATACTAGGAGCATGGCGGTTCGGGGACTCGAGTGGGTTTTCTTCTCCACCACTCCTGCTTATACTTTTGCGGCGTTTAGCCACCGGCACCTGTTAGCCGGATTACTTGATATTTTGTGTCAGTACATAATTGTAATTAAACAGACTGCAGCTGTGTATAATTTTGTACTCCTGACTCTCTGAGATAGCTAAATTATGAAGCTAGTCTCTCATGATCATTTTGATGAAGCGTCAGGGACGCCTTACTGCTTTATCTTTAATGTTCATTTAATTGCTGATTTGACTTAATTGATTGAGACATAGAGCTCTGTGGGACCATAGGAGACTTGATTGTAGCATGTACCCCCTAGTCTCTCGACAGCCACGATCACCGTATGACGTTACGTACCTCATATGGAGTAGCTGGCCTAGTCCGTCCCCGTATTTCGGTACTGGGGCGTGACAAGGTTTTAGTGGTGGCCCATGCAGGTCTGATTTTCAGACTTATGGGGTATTGCGAATTATTAGGAGTCTCAATCAAAACTTGTTCCCCTTGAAATTCGGTTTCGAATTCTCTGTCCTTGCCTTGATCTCTAACCTGACATGCATCCTCGAAATCTTCCTCGTCCGGACTTGATAATCTTATATTCTTCTCTATAGGGGTGCTTCATTCTCAGTAGCGGGTGAGGCCCATGAGGAAGAGCAGCAAGAGCATGGCTCAACTGGGCAGCAACAGGGGAGAGAACCTTCTCCAGTGCAGGCACGAGCAGAAATGGAACCAGAGGCAGTGCAGCCGCAGGTTATTGAAACTCCTGCAGCCCCAGCAGCGACGGCAGTACCAGATGCCGTAGCACTCCTGGAGATCATCCGGGGATTTCTTGTCACTAACCAACAGCAACAGATTCGACAGCAGGAGCAGAACGTGTTGCTGAACCAAGGGATTCAGTTAGCTCTTGAGAGGAGTGTCGGGGCTGACTCGGGAGCATCAGGAAGGTTTCGTCGCTTGAACCCGATGTATTTTGATGGCACGGAGGATGCCATCACTGCAGATGCATGGATTCAAGACATTGAAGCCATTCTTGTGGCAGCCAAGGTTCCAGATGATGAGAAGGTTGATCAGGTCAAACTGGTACTTCAGGATCTTGCCCGCGACTGGTGGGCATCAGAAGAAGTTGGTATAAGACGCCCTGTTCGTTGGACCACCTTCAGTGACAGATTCAAGGCTAAGTATTTTGGCGTAGTAGCTCGATATGAGCTCCAGCAGAAGTTCATCAGTCTCAAGCAAGCAGGCAAGACCGTAGATGGGTATGCAGCAGAGTTCTGCAGATTGTGCCGTTTTGCACCAGCAATGGTGGCAACGGAGCCAGAGAAAGCTATGAGGTTCCAGCAGGGACTTCATTTGGAACTATTACAGCTTGTGGAAGGACACGACTACCAGACGTTTGACGCTGTTTTGACGGCCGCTCGGAGGCACGAGCTTACCCAGCAGAGGTTGGCATCGAGGACAGGAGGTCAGAAGAGATCTCATTCCCAGGTTGGAGGAGGAGCAATGCAGCGAACATCGGCACCAGTACCCGGTGTACGTATTCATGATGCAGGAGAGCCGCGGAGGACGGCCGTATCAACTAATACAGCGCCAGTTCGGTATCAGCTGCCGAGGAACCAGCAGCAGCGTCAGGGAGCACCCCAGGGCTGTACCTTCTTTGGGAAGGCAGGGCACACGAGGGAGGTGTGTCGGTCAGCGAATGGCCTATGTTTGAGGTGTGGTCGTGTAGACCACCGTATTTCCACTTGTCCTATAATGCAGAGGCCAGGAGGGCCAGCTCAACAGTTTCCAGCATTGCCAGCTCCGGTGGCAACCCCGAGTGGAGGGCCAGTATTAGCAGTAAGGCCCCTAGCCCAGCGTCTACCAACGCAGGCTCAGATGTTCCGTCAGGCACAGGAAGCCGAAGGCCCTCAGAGGCAGCAACAACATGGTCGAGGAAGGCCGCAACAAGGGGCTCCGTGGGGCCAGGCTCTCACATTGACCTTGGGAGAGGCTCTAGCGTCTAGTGACGTGGTGGCAGGTAAAATTCTCGTCACCTCATTTCCTGCTGTAGCATTATTTGATTCAGGCGCTACTCATTCATTCATCTCCGCATAATATGCTACACGGATTGGATTAGAGTTTAAGGCATTGCCGGAGAGGATAGATATACTCATCGGCAATGGGCTCGTAAAAGTTAGCAGAGTGCACTTTTCATGTCCGGTGGAGGTGTGTGGGCATTTATTGCCCGCATCATTGATTGAATTCCCTATGGGGAATTTTGATATCGTTCTTGGCATGGACTGGTTGAGAGACAGTCATGCGACAATTGATTGTAGAGGAGGTAGGGTCATATTCAGCGTTCCTGGGATAGAGCAGTTCATCTTTACTCGAACCTTGAAAAAACAGGCCGGAGGCGTCATCTCAGCAGCAGTGTCAGAGCCAGGACAGATTTCGAGAGTGGTCGAAGATTTTTTTGACGTCTTCCCCGATGAGCTCCCAGGGATACCCCCAGTCAGAGAGGTAGAATTTAGCATTAAGTTGAACCCTGGAACGAGGCCTATTGCAGACAGAGTTTACAGAATGTCGCCGTCAGAACAGGATAAGTTGTATCAACATGAAGAAGAGTTGAAGTCTAAGGGATTCATCCGAGACAGTAAATCGCCCTGGGCCGCGCCAGTGATTCTAGTTCCCAAGAAGGATGGGTCGACGAGGATGTGCATCGACTACCGCAAGCTGAATGCAGTAACAGTGAAGAATAAGTACCCACTACCAAGGATTGATGACTTGTTTGACCAGTTGAGCAAGGCCAGCGTCTTTTCCAAGATTGATCTTCGGTCAGGATACTATCAAGTAAGAGTCCGGGAGCAAGACATACCAAAGACAGCATTCAGATCTAGATATGGGCATTATAAGTTTTTAGTAATGTCCTTTGGACTAACCAACGCCCCCGCAGTATTCATGGATTTAATGAACCGCATCTTTCTGCCGTATTTGGATAAATTTGTGGTGGTGTTCATAGATGACATTCTTGTCTATTCCAGCAGTGAAGAGGAGCATGAGAAACATCTTAGGACTGTCTTACAGACATTGAGGGAGCATCAACTTTATGCGAAGCTTGACAAGTGTGAATTTTGGTTAGATCACATTTCGTTCCTGGGGCATGTAATTTCTGGGGCAGGAGTGTCAGTGGATCCGAAGAAGATTGAGGCCGTAGAGTATTGGCCAGTTTCGAGAACGGTTGCAGAAGTGCGAAGTTTCTTAGGATTAGCTGGTTACTACAGAAGGTTCGTGGCGGACTTTGCCAAGATCTCTGCGCCCTTAACGCGTTTGACGCACAAGGACGTAGAGTTTGTTTGGTCAGCTAGTTGTCAGGCATCATTTGAAGAATTGAAGAAGAGATTGATCTCAGCCCCGATCTTGACGCTTCCAGTAGGAGCTGGAGGCTTTACAGTATATTGTGACGCATCTGGGAAGGGTCTTGGATGTGTATTGATGCAGCACGGAAAGGTGATAGCATATGCGTCTCGACAGCTTCGAGACCATGAGAAGAATTACCCGACTCACGATTTGGAGTTAGCAGCTGTGGTGTTTTCACTCAAGTTGTGGAGGCATTATTTGTACGGAGATCGGGTAGAGATCTATACTGATCATAAGAGTTTGAAATACGTATTCACGTAGCGAGATTTGAACATGAGGCAAAGAAGATGGTTAGAACTGCTGAAGGATTTTGATTTAAATCTTCAGTATCATCCAGGCAAGGCGAATGTAGTTGCAGATGCACTGAGTAGGAGAGACAGTGCCTTTATCTTGACGTCGCAGAAGCATATTTTAGATGACCTTCAGAGTATGGGAATCGAAGTAGTTTTGCCAAGGGATATAGGAAGAATGACCAGTATGCAGATTCAGTCAACCTTAGTAGAGAGGATAAGGACAGCACAAGCAGGAGATCCACAGATTCAGAAGTTGCGGTCGGAGTGTGAATCAGGCCGTAGGAAGGAGTTAGTGATTCATGAAGATGGTACGCTCAGGTTTGGAAACAGACTCTGTGTACCGAGTGGAGACCTTCGGCAAGAAGTTATGTTCGAAGCTCATAGTTCTATTTACTCTATTCATCCTGGAGGGACGAAGATGTATCGAGATATCAGGCAGTACTTTTGGTGGAATGGTATGAAAAGAGAGATAGCGAGATTTGTATCCAAGTGTCTGGTATGTCAGCAGGTGAAAGCCGAGCAGCAGAGACCAGCAGGGTTGCTACAAGCCGCTTCCTATCCCAGAATGGAAATGGGAGCACATCACGATAGATTTTGTGACCGGTTTACCTAGATCCCCGACTGGTAAGAATGCAGTCTGGGTAATAGTAGATCGACTCACGAAGGTCGCTCATTTTCTTCCCTTCCGAGTTGGACAGACTACTGAGCAGTTAGCAGAAATGTACATGAAGCAGATAGTAAGGCAGCACGGTATTCCAGTTAGTATAGTATCAGATCGGGATACGCGGTTTACTTCCCATTTTTGGCAGAGCTTGCACCAAAGTTTGGAAACCAAGTTAAGATTCAGTACTGGTTATCATCCACAAACCGACGGGCAATCAGAAAGAACCATTCAGACATTAGAAGATATGCTACGAGCGTGTACCTTGGATTTTGGCGGATCTTGGGAGGATCACCTTCTTCTAGGGGAGTTCTCCTATAACAACAGCTATCAGGCTAGCATTCAGATGGCCCCATTCGAAGCATTGTACGGAAGGAAGTACAGGTCCCCTTTGGCATGGGATGACGTCGGAGAACGGAAGTTGTTGGGGCCAGAGATGATCACGCAGACTGTGGAGATAGTTAAGTTGGTCAGAGAACGCCTTCGAGTTGTGCAGGACCGACATCGTCATTGGGCAGATCAGCATCGTAGGCCTCTAGAGTTTAGAGTTGGCGACCAAGTGTTTCTGCGGATTTCGCCTACTCGGGGTATCATCAGATTTGGAACCCGGGGAAAGCTTAGCCCAAGATACGTTGGTCCTTTTAAGATTCTCGCTCGGGTAGGCGATGTGGCTTATCGACTTGCCCTTCCGCCTTCGTTAACTGGCATACATGATGTGTTTCATGTGTCCCAATTACGTGGGTATGTCCCGGATCCGAGTCACATCCTCGATCATTCTGAGTTAGTCGTTGGTACCGACCTAACTTACGAGGAACAACCCGTATCTATTTTGGACCGGCGAGAGAAGGTACTCAAGAATTGGACGATAAGCCTTGTCCGTGTTTCTTGGAACCATCACTCTTCGGGAGAGTCAACCTGGGAGCACGAGGACGAGATCAGATCTCGTTATCCGTATTTGTTTGACTAATAAGGTATATGTATGCACCTTATTGACACGATTCCATGCTTATCTGCACCTACTTGTTTGCACTTTGTGATGTATGATAATAACTGCTATGACAGTTAACTTATATATATGATTGTGCCTTGCTTGCCCTGATTTCACTATCCTGTCTTAGCTAGAATTCCGAGGACGGAATTTTTCTAAGAAGGGTAGAGATGTCACTTCCCGATCCTGGAATACGTATTTTAATACGTAAACCGATAAATTGTATTTACCTTGTATTTATACTATATTTATTATGCTGTATTTCTTCATGCATTTCCCAAAAATAATTGACAAAATATTATTTCCTAATTTATTTTCTGCATTTGGGCCTACAGTTTTGGCTCATTTGGGTAACCCATTCTTGGTTCACCAATGGTTCATCATGAACCCATGGGTCCAAGAATTCTATATATATAACTCATCTCCTTCTCTCTCCTCTCATTTACTTCTTCTCATTTACTTCCTCCACCAACCAAGGCAAGTACCAACTTGCTCAAGAGAAGGATCCATTATTTTGTTAATGATTCTTACAAAACTATTTGCCAAAACATGTTCTTCTCCTCAATCTATACTAGTTTAGAACTTGGAAATTTCTATTTTGAAGCATTGATTTTTGTAGATCTAAGTTTTAATCATTTTCGGATTTTGCATGGTTTGATCTACTTTAGTTGGATTTTATGGGTTTTTGATGCTTCCATGTGGAAGAGCATTCAGTTTCACCCAAGTTGGAGCTTTGGAAATCTGGATTTGGAGTTCGGATGGCCAAGTTATGATACTTTGAAGCTTGGGTTCAGCCATGGTGTTCTTGCTGTTTTGGAGAAGACAGTGAACAGTGTGCTCCTGTTTGAGCACGCTTCCTGTTGGAAGCGTGTCTCCCCTTGAGCTTGCGTGACTTTTCACACTGCTCTTCCCTTGAGCTTGCGTGACTTTTCACGCTGCTCTTCCCTTGAGCTTGCGTGACTTTTCACGCTGCTCTTTCCTTGAGCTTGCGTGACTTTTCACGCTGCTCTTCCCTTGAGCTTGCGTGACTTTTCACGCTGCTCTTCCCTTGAGCTTGCGTGACTTTTCACGCAGCTCTCCCCTTGAGCTTGCGTGACTTTTTACGCTGCTCTTCCCTTGAGCTTGCGTGACTTTTCACGCAGCTCTTCCCTTGAGCTTGCGTGACTTTTCACGCTGCTCTTTCCCTTGAGCCTGCGTGACTTTTCACGCATGCTGCCTTGTTGTGCGTATGCTTTTGATATTTTATTAGATATTATATGCCCATTTTATATCCTTACGCCCTTTGTCCCGAGCATGATATGAGCACTGATGTGACCCCGGAGAACAAAGTGTTCCTACCTGATACATGTACCTGAATGTCCCAGTTCTTGTTCATGCTCGACAAATGACTCGTAACTCCTCGTGGCGTATTTGTAATGATGCATTACACTAAGGAGGGTAGCACATGTTGACATACTGATTGACATGGATCCTCACTTAGGGTACTCGTACTAAAGTACGACTTTAGGAGGATAATCATGCAGGCCACAGCATGAGAGTCCAAGATTTCACCTAGGGTTAAACTAGGCAACTGAATATACTAGATGCATGGGGAGGGCAGAGTCCCGAGATCGTGTTACACCAGTCGCCCTAAGATATTGTCTTGGCGCGCCGGCTGGTCTCCACGGATACTGTATCATCCGCAACGAGTGGATAACTGTATCCGATTAATTCCTGCTATATATTACATGTCTTGGCAAGGTGGCCTCACGAGGGACCTGTGCTCCATGACACCTGTCTACGCGAACCCCCGGGTTGGCTAGCCTTGCTGGAAAGATACGATCTGAGGATTTCTAAATAACATGACGCGAGGATAACCTCGTCCCACTAGAAACTCGTAGACTTGATTGGCCGTGAAAATGACTTGCTTGTATCCTATTAACTTCTGCGAATAACCGAGGGAAGCGGACTGTCATGGTACGTGATCCAACCCATGTTCTTGTTTGATTGTTGGGTTGGTTATCGTACTATGACAGGCTGTGGACCGAAGTTATGAACGGAAGACTTATTCTGGTTGTGAAGTGCTACTTCTGTGAATGACTGAGGAACATGGTCTATCATGGTACATGATCCAACCCATGTTCTTGTTTGATTGTTGGATTGGTTATTGTGCTGCGATAGGCTATCGACCGAAGTCACGATCAGGAGGTTTTATTGTTTATACCTTCTAACTTATGTGAAAGTTATAGAGTACGACACGTCCCGACTCCATGCGGCACCTTTTGTCCTTGTTTGGTTGTAAGGGTGCCATATGGGTTCGAAGATGTTGCGCTACCCTATAATAGTAGCATAAGTATTACTATTATCAATCATTCTATTAACTGGGTTTTTAATCTTAACTCTTGTGCCCCTTTGGCGGTACTTGCTATTCGGGGCTGACCCCGCTGGTTTTGTTTGGCCAGATCTCGTAGCAGAGCCAGAGGACACGATCTTCCTCCCTGACATCCATGGTGCATACTAGGAGCATGGCGGTTCGGGGACTCGAGTGGGTTTTCTTCTCCACCACTCCTGCTTATACTTTTGCGGCGTTTAGCCACCGGTACCTGTTAGCCGAATTACTTGATATTTTGTGTCAGTACATAATTGTAATTAAACAGACTGCAGCTGTGTATAATTTTGTACTCCTGACTCTCTGAGATAGCTAAATTATAAAGCTAGTCTCTCATGATCATTTTGATGAAGCGTCAGGGACGCCTTACTGCTTTATCTTTAATGTTCATTTAATTGTTGATTTGACTTAATTGATTGAGACATAGAGCTCTGTGGGACCATAGGAGACTTGATTGTAGCATGTACCCTCTAGTCTCTCGACAGCCACGATCGCCGTATGACGTTACGTACCTCATATGGAGTAGCTGGCCTAGTCCGTCCCCGTATTTCGGTACTGGGGCGTGACACCGAGCGTACCTCCGGTTGAGTAACCTCGGAGACAAGATTGGGGTGAACCCATAAGATCTCACCCCGAGATGTGGTGAGTGGGATGAGTCCACTCAAGTTGTCGCGGGTAGGTGGTAGGTTAACCACATCCATTGTCGCCTTTGGGATGGGGACGACACCATCTTGTGTTGTGGTTGGCGACAAGGTGCCAAATTGGAGTGACACCAGGTTGGCCGAGTCCGTTTTCTCCTCGTAGTCGACAGAGATGACATCCGTATTGATCATGTGCTGGATGTAGTTTTTGAGGACGTAGCAGTCCTTAGTTAGATGCCCGACAAATCGATGGTAGTGACAGTACCTCGGATGGTCTACTTTCCCAACCTCGTCGGGACGCTTTGGGTCCGACAACTTGATCTTGTCACCCTGCTTCAATATCTCAAAGAGTTGCAGGGTGTCTTCATCGTTGAAAGAATAAACCTCCTTTGGCCTTAGTGCAAGTGGAGGCTTCTGAGTGGGTGCTGACGCACCCTTGGAGGCATTGACAGTCAACACCTATTTCCCCTTCATCTCTCGTCTAGGGTTGTTGGCTGCAGGCCATTTTCCCTTGTCCTAAAAGGCAGAGAAACTGACTCCCAGAAGGCGATTTTTGCCACTTTGGCCTCGATGATCAAGGAACTCCATTCGGGAGGAGGAGTAGAGTTGAGCCAGAGTTTGATTACAGGCAGCATGTTCATGCTGCAGGAGGAGAGGAGTGCAGGTTCTGGCATGCCCGGGGGCAGTCTGAAACAGGCCTGTCGGAAGCGTTCGATGAATACTCGAACTGTTTCCTTCTCCTTCTGACGTATCTCTATGAGGGACGCCATTGTGATGTCCTTCCCTCCGTCGTAGAAACGATCGAGGAAGAGACGCGTCAAGTCGTCGAAGGAAGATATGGAGTTGTCGGGGAGGCTGCAGTACCAGTCGTACGCCACTCCTTTCAGTGCCCCGAAAAATATGCTGGTGAGTAGTGCGTCCTCCTTCGGGAGATGTCCTATTTAAGACTGGAAGTACGTCAGATAGCGGCACGGAGAGTCCTTCCCGTCATATGGCGTCAGTGTTTATGATTTATATTTGGGAGGATAAACCACTTTGTTCCATTCGAGGGGATCCCCATCTTCTGGCGCTCCTCTTGCCTGTTATTGGACTCAAAGCGCTCGCACAAGTCCCTGATCATCTCGACCACGTCTTCCGTGGAGCTGGGAGTCGGGGAAGGTGGTATCGCCTGGAGTTGAGCATTTGATGGCTCCGACGTTCGTGGTGCTTCGCGGTGATCTGTATCCAAGGATATCCGTTGAAGGGGCACACTTGATTCTCCATTGGCCCCTGGGTCAGGACCGGTAGAAGGTGCCCTGGCCAAAGCGGACCGTATTTCAAACACTGCTTGAGTCAGTATTTGTATGGAGGCAGAGAGGGTTTTGAGTCCTCCCTCTAAGGTATCTATGCCCTGGACGAGGTCTGCTGGCGGCGCATCTGGCTCGGCGTCACCCCCAGTCATGTATACTGTCATGACACGGCTGGAAGTGGACGGATCGGTTGAGGCTTCACTCTCGGCTTCACTCTCCTGTAGGGGAGTTGTCTCTCCAGGAGCTTCGTCCTGGCTACCCTCTGGAGGACACCCTCATCTTCGGAAGAAGTATCCGCAAGGGCCTGATTACCTCCAGTTCTGTCTTGGAGGACTTCTTCGTCTTCGGGGCGCAGATTCACAGGGGCTAGACTACCCCCAGCTACGCTCGGGAGGCTGATTTCATCCCCAAGATGAAGATCCACCCCAGCTGTGCTCTGGAGGATATCTTCATCTTCAGAAGGAGGATCAACAAGGGCTTGACTACCCCCAGCTTTCTCCAGGATCTTCTTTCTCCCCCGAGTGCCTTCAAACACTCCAGTGGACGGGAAGTTGTCTTGGTTTTCCTCGGCTGGCTCTTGGATGAGGACGAGGAATTGCAGTCGCCTTTCGGATTGACGAGGAGTTAGAGATTATGTTGCATGAAGCAACCTTTAATTCTGGATCCTCTTCAATTGACACATTCTCTCCGAGGCGATGTCAGAGGGGTGTTGATAATTACAGCCGCTGGAACACCGACTGCCTTGGTGGTGGGACTGCTGTACAGTTGATGGTGACTACAGCACAGGTGTGTCCTGTGAGGGGCGCATTGTGCTTGTCAGTTGACTCTCCTGACCGGCGTTTGTGAGTGATCACGTTACGCAGGTCGTTGGAGGAGAGTGCCACCTTTGCACCCCCATCAAGCGCATGGCAAGGCCAAGCGCCGGGGTGGTCAAGTGAATGTTGCGTCCCTTAATCCAACACCAAACAGGCGCTCAGATCAGTAGTAGGGGTACAACACTTAAAGTGACTTGAACGAACCTCAGACGCACAACCAGTGGAGGCACGGGAGTTCAAGACCACAGGGTTTGCCTTGCTCGACTTGGTTGCGAACGCAGTACATGTGCCCAAGCGAGACAAGGACTTTGAAGGTTTGCTCGTTTCTGGCGCAGAAGCACCCGAGTCGATCTTATACAGCTTACCATCAGCAGCGCGTATGATTGTGAGCGCATGCTTCTGGTTTACTACCGGCATAGCATATTTAAGGCGCATGGCCCGTGCTGAGCCCTCTGGGGTGCATAGTACTCAGAGTCCAAATTCTCCTTGCCACTACAACGAGTGAGTCTGTCAAAGACAGAGACCTTTTGTAGCGCATCAGAGGTGATGCACGGGGCATTGGCTGCGTCCCTGCTGCGTCGACGCATCTTTCTCGCCTGAGAGGGAGATGGCTAGGGAATGTGGTCAGCCGCACGTTTCCTCGAGTGATGCGCTGCACCGGTGGGCGCATCTTGGCTACTAAGGACGTCAGCAGGAAGGGTAAGCTGCATCGGCGCATCCCTTTCGATGATGGTGCCAGAGGCGTCGACCTTGCGCACCCAGACCTGGCGAGTCTTCTTCGGCTTCGGCAGCCGCTTCGAAGAACTCGCACTGCCTTTAGAGATGAACTCCTCATACGCCTGTTGATTGAGGCGCACGACCAGCGTCTTGTGGGAGGAGCCCACCTTCACGTCGTCGGATTGCGACACAGCTTTCTCGGTGGAGGAGAAAGAGGTCCCCAGTAGAGTTGCCATTAAAATCTTTTGATTGCAAATTTTAATTACAAACAGAACAATGTTACAATGTAGGACTTAGATGTAGTCCTAGGAGTACACTTTTGTTTATCTGGGTTTCTTGTGCCGATGGAGCGAGTGGTATTGCGTTGACTTCGTTGACGATGGTTTTCGGTTCTCTGAAAGTCCGAGTTGCTCTGGGTGCTGGAGCTTGCGGAGAGAAAGAAGACGTTGAGTGTCTGTATCAGCCTCTCTGTGTGGGTGCACGTAGGTCTGTCTCTGTGTATTCTTGTCTGTGTGTGTAAGAAGAAAATGATCCCTCTATTTATAGTTTTACAGGCTGGCTGCTCATGCGCACATATGTAGGATGCGCCTGTACTTAGGGATGCCACATGGTGATTGCTGATGGAGGCGCATGGGCGATGCGCTTTGATTGAGGAGTTGAACCCTTCCTGTTGCATTTATGGGCTACGGCCGAGCTGACATGTCGCAATGGAGAGGATCTTTCAGTTGCTGAGATCTTGGGTGATTAATACCCTTCATAGGCTGAATCGAGTCAAAGGACGCATGTAGTAGGTCCATGGCTCGAATATCTCAGATTGGTAGGGAGTAATCTGATAGGATGCGCCTGGGATTGGGCGCATGAGGAGACTTTGGCTTGTAACCTTTAGGAGTCACGAGCCAGTCTGGGCGTACGGCTTTTGAGGCGATGCGAGGCTTCAGTAGTGACTTTGACTTTGTCGTTAGGGATCAGAGAAAAAGTCTGAGGCGCATGCGAGATTTAGGCGCATGGCTGCGGAGGCGCATGCGA
>JANAVB010009188.1:5000-10000 GCA_029216955.1 Iris pallida
CGTGATGCCGCACGAACCTAGATTGCGCTCGTGCAAGGCAATTCCATAACGGCCGATTTCAGCGGCTGCGACGGGGTCGTCGCACAGAAGTCCCAAGCAGAGACATTGATTTATAGCAGCGGAATTAAAGAAGAACACATGAACTCAAGTTGTCCAAAAGAATCTCTTTATTGATATTGAATACAAGGATTACATTGTGGGCGCAAGGCCAATTACAAGTCCCTCAAGTCTCACTTTTCTCTCGTTTTACAAATCACTCTGCTCTCTCTCATCTCTCGATACAATACTTGATTCCAGCGGAAGCTTCGGAAGGCGATGTCCATACATTACGTCCTGTATAAGTCTTCAGATCACGCGACCGCACGCTTCGACTCGCCAAGGAACTCCGTGCCTCGACGCATCCAAGCGAGCTCCGCACCACGAGCTTCTACCTGTGCCTGCACATGAAACACTGTGTGGGTGTCAGTACCACTGTACTGGTGGAGTGAGCTTCTCGCCCACCCATACAAAACCTACACGTTCATTTACTTTGTGCAGCTTAAATCCCTTTCGATTGTCTTTCTAGTCTTGCCTTAGGTTCAGTTTTAGGACCGGCGCCTTAGCGCAACTTGTGTATCAGAACCATCACGTGCTTGTAATGTCAACGTTAACTTATTCTTTGCCTCTAGACTACTCCTCGTGCCAACAACGTTAACCTATCAAGTCGTGTTTGCCTTACGGCCATAATCGGAGACGCAACTACACGGAGGACTCCATTTCCTTGTCTCTAGACCTTTCTCGTGCTTGCATTGTCAATGCACCGACTTATACTTATCTTTCGTGCCAAACTCTGGGACGTAACGACTCGGTCGTGCCATGAACTCGATTCGTGCTTCAATATCACCGAGGCAGTACCTCCTCGCTTAGTCTTGCCTATACTTGTGTTGTGACAACGCGGCCGTGCCTCATATTTCGAGGCCGAGCCCAATAACTCGACATAACTTCATACAACTAGCCCTACGGCCCTTTTTGACTTAACTCGCAACTTAACACTCGACGCCACATCTCGTGCCGAAGCACGTCGCCTTCGCTGTAGCCAAATCTTAGGCTCCGACATTGTGTCTATTTAACTCATACATATTCAACTCAATCCACCGTCACACACACACGGATTGCCGCCCGTGCCGACACCAAACTTACCATATTAGTTGAAAACAACAATTATTATTAAGTGTTTGTTATGGGATTGGCCTAACCAGCCGCCTTGGACGTAGCCTGGTACTCGGGACCCTTTCAACGCAAGTAGCGAGCCCCGATGAAAGTCCCCGACATACCGATCGCCTAACCAGCGTTGCCTATTACCCAGCTCGGCTACAACTTGTTTCTTCCTAGGCCGAGACGGTCCCGTGGCCGCGGGTCTCCGCTCGAAGAAACCACCCCTTGTCGACAAGTGTCCAAGTTCATAAGGGTTACATGGAGTGTTTTAGGATACAGTTTGGGGCTTGTTATGTGATTAATTCATTTACTTGGTTGTTTTACTCTTTCCATTTTCGTACTTCCTTTGCAGAGCCCCTAACCAGGGTTGCCTCGGCGACTGAACCACAGTCCCGACATATTTTCTCTCAGCGACTAACCATCGCTTAGACTTAACATTCTTTGAACTCAGGGAACGGCTACTGCATAGCCTTCCAACTTAACTTGAACATAGCGTGTTTCCTTTAAGTGTCGACCGACCGTGGCTAACTTTCCACTGAACCAACCGTGGCTCGTGCCTCTAAACCGACTCGTGTTCGACGCAACGCTGTCGCCCAAGTCATACTTCATATGACGGGCCTTGGGATCGTGGGACTATTTATCTTGACAACCGCAGAATGAGCGGGACAACACGTAGAATAACTTAGGTCGACCGGCATAACTTTGCCTAACTCACTCAAGCCTACAACTTAACCCAAGGAACGTGCAAAGGCTATGCCAAGCCTTGCGGGACAGGATCGTGCATGCTTTTGCAAGCATTTGTGCGGGCGACGCCTATGACTTAGGCTAACTCTCAGCTTTTGCACCGAAGACCAACTTTCCTTCTCCCAAGCCACGGGACGAAGGACCGAGTGTCATTTTCAAAGCACGACGTGCACCAACTCTAAGCCGACCGTGGGACGTTTTCCATGTTCTAACTCGATTCGAACCGTCGGGATTATTCCCTTAGCTATGTGGATGCGTAGCTTTTATTATCAAGCCTAACTTGTGCAAGTTGAAAACACGATTTATTATGTGAAGGCAAAGATGAGGAGAGTTCACCGAAACTACCCCACCTGAGCGATGTCTCCGAGCAAGCCGTTGCAAGGCTAAGACCGAACGCCGTCGGCGTTTCGATTCCTCCGATTGACTTTGCGGGACGGGGCACTACAACATACACCACTCAGAACAAGTCTCGTCCTCGAGACTTTCCTGAGGACAAGTCATCCTACCATTTCTATGGCCAAGACTTAATCGTACACATTTCGCCTACGCGTTCCTTCGATTCCGAGCCACGCTCGCACTATTATCAATCTTTACTTCAACACGATTTCAAGATCTCGACACACTCCCATCTTTCAAGCCTTGCTTGAACTCGTTGTATCACTTGGCTGGATCGTGCACGCATTCCAAGCGTCCCCAAAATACATGCATTCAGCCAAGCCTCATGATAGAAAATTTATCATTCTCACTCGAGTCGCATCGTACACATACCCAGGCGTCCCTGAAATATATGCATGTCAGCCGAGTCTCGTGAGCAGGGTTTCCTATATTCGTGATTTCCATGCATTCCAATCCTCAAGATCAATCATTCCGATTGCTAACACTTGAAACAGGGCATCTCGCCTAACCGCTAGGCCATTTCTTTTCGAGGCTAAGTCAATGTCAGGATTGGAATCATAGTTCCCCAACAATAATGCCAACACTGACCCCAATCCTAGGGTCAAACCAAAGTCGATAGTACGGGGTTTTCTACCCAAGCTCGCGTCACTCAAATTTCTAAACATCAAGCACGATCACCTATTCGCCTCAGCGTATTCGTTGCGCGTATTCGAATCCATTCAAATCACCAATTCTAACCAATTCATGTATTCAATCACGAGGTCATCTAGCTCGACAATACGTTGTGCCCCAATCTCACGCGAGTCCGATTATCCACGGCGGTTCATGAATCACCACGCAACGCTCCCGCGGAATAATCATTCTCATCGGGGCGTAACTCTTGTTTGAGTTTAGACTCATTCATTCTCGATACGCGGATTGGACCTACTCAATCCTCAAGTTCGATTCTTCAAGCACACAAATCCATTCTCGAGTCACCTTCGCGTCAAACCACAAATCGAAGCACAAATTGTCGCACCGCACAAGTTCGACCACTCCCGCTGTATGAATCACCATACCAGCGCTCACGCAGAGTGATCGCCCTAATCGGCATGACGCATGTACGAGGCTGGAGTAGCACTCGTATAAGACAAGAACATCAACATTGTGGTTGTCGACGAAGCAAATCCAAACATTCCAGTTTTCATCCAAGCCAAGTTCGATAGTTCGATCGTCATTCGTTCAACTTAGAAAGTCCTCGAGCCAAGTCTATCCTTTCCTCGACACATTTTTAATATTTCAAGTATAGCGTCCAACGGAACAATGACATTTGCACGACCGTCGTTCGCCGAGTCAGAGTGCCCCCGAGTTATCGCATATCGATCTTTGATACGCCTCAATACCATCGACGATATGCGTAACCTGACGATCTTCCTTTGCAACCAATTTCGAGTCGTGCGTTGATGCTGTTGTCCGAGTTGGATATTCCTCAATTTTCTCAATACTCAAGATCAAGTTCAGTCGCTTTTCCTCAAGTTCGTTTCAAGATCGTTGTTCAAAACTCAAGTCACATTTCATTTGCATCAATCCAATATCGCACGTACGATCCCCTAAGTTTCCTCGATCAATACCATTCATTTTCATCCATCGTTCCGAAACATTTTCTAACTCGCGTTGCTCGTTCACAAGTTGTCCGAACGAGATGCTCGTTCGGGACATTCGAAGTCACGACCAACTAAGCGTGACGCATTCTAAGGCTTTGCGCGATCGCATCGCCTCGCCGCTTACTCGTAATCCTCAATATTCATTCGAACAATTTCCAAGACGAACCATACACCACTCGGACTTGAGCCACTCGACTAGTCGTCGACACTCATTCTTATTCTTCTCCGAACCTATCACATACACCACTCGGATTCAAGCCATAAGATCTAGTCCTCAATCACGTTCGCGTCATGCGCTAAGATATCCTTCAGATTCGTTCGACGAATCGCTAACGTAGTCGCTCGCGTCGTATCGACGCACTAGGTCGTTCGTACTACTTCTTCAAAATCCAATTAATCTTTCGTGTACGCCTAAGCGTTAGTCCGATAGCGTTTCTATCGATACACTCTAAGTATATCTCCGTTCCCGACCGAGCGGTACTTGTTATCGCTCGCAACTTGTTTGCACCAAGGGTCAAGGTGCGCGACGCGAAACACAACTTAGCCAAAAGGCCGTGTGCATAGCCATCCTGTGCGGACTATATCCCGAGTTTGCACGCTCAATTGCTAGGGTCGACGTTGGGCTAATTAGGCATGCACGCGACGTGCTAAGGTCGACGTAGAACTATTCGGGCACACGCGCGACTTGCTAACATTAGCACGTGTTTTCAATCGAGTCAAGTTTGCAACGTTCGGCACAAAGGCCCTATCGACGCATTTGGCAACGGCCTACCGATGCGTTAGATTGAACGCTTGTACGAGCTTTCGAAAATATTTAGACTTATTGTATGGACATGCCGAGGGACATTTGAGAGAGAGCGCACCAATGATATCAACTTGCGGAAGCAACAGAGTTTTTTTGCGGAAACATCAAAGTTAAAGAATTCGATCGACGGTCCAAGGACGTAAAGCCGTGCTCTGATACCACTATGTCACGCCCCGCTCCCGTAGGAGCGATCGTCCTCGCTAAGGCGTGATGCCGCA
>JANAVB010009188.1:22500-25000 GCA_029216955.1 Iris pallida
TGTTTCACTTTATTTCATCTCAAGCATACAAGGGACTATTCAATTCTAGCACGATGAGTATTCATTTGTGCAGTGCGCAGCATGTTTCATGAGCATATCATTTCTTTTATTCGAGCAACTGTTAGGGACAATGACAAGCATGATACATTATCTTTTATTTATGGAACATAGCATTTCTTGGTAACAGATTAATCTTTCAAGCAATTCGTCTAGCAAACTTAAGCAATACATGTGTATCACTTTTCAGTGATTCTTACCATAGCCGACCGTCCATCCCTGCACAAGACAAGGATTAGCATAAACATGATAAAACTATCATTTTCTATATGATCTAAACTCTTGAGGCACATTTTGATCTATCAGGCACATTTGATCTATTGGCAATTATTCATTTAGTCCATCAGATAACAAATAACAGATAACAGAGCCGAAGCCCCCAAGCAATAGAGCCGAAACCCCCAGATAGTGGAGCCGAAGCCCCCAGATAGTGGAGCAGAAGCCCCCAGATAGTGGAGCAGAAGCCCCCATACAAAAGAGAAGCCGTCGCCCCCATACAATAGAGCCGAAGCCCAGAGCCGAAGCCCCCAGGTAGTGGAGCCGTCGCCCCCAGATAACAGATAACAGATAACATACCGGCACCCATTTTCACATGGATGCTCTCAGCGTTAGACATACATTCGCAAGCAAGCAGTTGAGCAGTCTACTTCTTATACATGCAGGTTATCTAGTTCCTTGTACTAGCAAGGCAACAAGTCTTCTTATTAGCCTGCAGATTAATTCTTTCTTAGCATACAGGTTCTCTCTTTCCTTGTTCTTAGCATGGCAACATATGAAATCTCTTACAAGCATACAAACTGGTTACCATCTTGTTATTAGCATGACAAGGTTCTCTTTATCAAGGCAACATTCATTTCTTAGCAAGGCAACGTCTGAAATCTCTTAAAGCATACTCAATGATTAACCATCTTGTTATTAACAAAAGCATTCAATCAAAAACTCAGATTCTTAAGGCGTAAGCGAATCAGCAAATGAGACTTCGTCCACTCACCCAGATTAATCGTCTTCTGTTGCAGAGCCAGCAATCCGATCTTTCTGTTTATCTAGTGCCTTCACGGAGCGGGGCACTACATAATTACCCACCGAAAAGAAGTTTCGTCCTCGAAACTTAAGGAGAAACTTACGATATCCTTAGCAGCGATAGTCCTCATCCTTCGCCATCATCAATCCATGAAATCACAATTCAGATCATATCAAAACTCTTGTTCAATCAAGCATTTCAATCTCAATCAATCAAATCGGTAAAACATTGCCGGCATCATAAAAATATTTACGGACTTATTGTATGGAACGTTCATCTCATTATTGATATCGAGTAGGCAACAGAATTTCGATCAAAAGACATGTACAAATTCAATTGAATCAAAATTGGCCAGAGGATCGTGTTGCTCTGATACCATTCTGTCACGCCCCGATCCCGCAGAGTCCTTTTCGTCCTCGCTTCGGGCTCTTTGGGACCGTTCGTCCTCGCTAAGGCGTGATGCCGTGCAAGCCTAAGTTGCGCTTGCACAAGGCCAAGACCTGAAACAAGACAAGATAGACAAGTTTGACAATACGCAGCGGAACGTATCGCAGATAATTGAAGCAGCAGCGGACATATTTCAGAATACAAGTATTGAACACAATGGTAACAAGAACATTTCTCTTTATTGATTTCATTTGAACAGATTACAAGCTCTCGATTCTCTCTGATACAATATTACATTCTCTCAGAACTTTACAGATTACAATGATCCCGTTACCATACATTACATCCTTTTATATACAAAACCAAACTCTTGTACAGATGTCATCTCTTGGCATCTCTTCTGATTTCTGGCTCCTGAGGATGAGGCACGGGCTATCGCTTCGGGCTATCCTTTTCGATGCATGGTGCACCTGCATGCAGACTGATGATGGGTCAGTATATCAGCATACTGGTGAATGTGTGAACAAAGAGCTACATTTAACTGAAACGATCACTGTTCATTTAGTGGGAAAACGTTTCTTGTGATGTGATCTTGCTAGTTTTACCTAGATTCATTCCATGCATACAGAGTCAGTTTACATATCTTTTGAAAACACATCTTTGAAAAGCCAACATTTGTTTCACTTTATTTCATCTCAAGCATACAAGGGACTATTCAATTCTAGCACGATGAGTATTCATTTGTGCAGTGCGCAGCATGTTTCATGAGCATATCATTTCTTTTATTCGAGCAACTGTTAGGGACAATGACAAGCATGATACATTATCTTTTATTTATGGAACATAGCATTTCTTGGTAACAGATTAATCTTTCAAGCAATTCGTCTAGCAAACTTAAGCAATACATGTGTATCACTTTTCAGTGATTCTTACCATAGCCGACCGTCCATCCCTGCACAAGACAAGGATTAGCATAAACATGATAAAACTATCATTTTCTATATGATCTAAACTCTTGAGGCACATTTTGATCTA
>JANAVB010009189.1:0-30054 GCA_029216955.1 Iris pallida
TCATATATATATATATATTAATATATATATATTAATATATATTTATATATATATATATATATATATATCTATATATATATATATATAATATATCATTATATATATCATATATATATATATAATATATTATATATATATATATAATATATATATTATATATATATAATGGATATATATAAATATAAATATATATATATATATATATATATATATATATATATATATATAGATATATATATATATATATTAATATATTTATATAATATATATATATATATATTAATATATATATATAATATATTAGTTGTTGTATATTTATATATGTATTTCAAATTCTACTTTGTACAAAATATTTATGTAAATTTTCACAAGTTATTTATTGTATAATTTGTGACTTGTATATTTACCACTTTAAATATATTATTTTATATTTAAATTCCTGTATTTCATTAATCATGGCCAATTGTGTCCAAGCCTAGCATGGGTTTTTGGTCCAATTGTGTCTAATACATTCAGAGTCTGTACAAGTCATATTGGACTTGATTCATGGCTCTGAGTCCTGTATCTGGACTTCGGTTCAATTTTGAATACATGGACAAAATAGTAAATAATTAATTAATTATTTTCTAGAAAGTGTTACTTGCTGTTTTTGAATTTCTATATATATTTTAATTACCGTAAAAATCTGGAAAAAATTATACTTAAATACTATGTTAATTTAGCTAATTTATTATAATTTTTCCAGCATTTAATAAGTACTTTTGGTATTTTATAAAAATGGGAAAACAGAACTCATTTTCAGGATACATATGTTTGCTGATTTTTAATAAATATTTATGAAGGTTTATAAATTCCAGTTAAATTAGTATAAATTTTTATAATACTTTATTTTATGAAAAATTGAACTTTTTGTCTATCTCAAAAATTATTGGAACATAGTGTACAGTTTGATTTATTTACTAAATAATTATGACTTGCAATGTTTCGTGTTGTTTTGAGTTATAGACGTATTGGACCTCATCCCGCACTAGTGTAAAGGCCCTAGAAAGTTAGTTAGAATATTGTGTCACCTCACATTGGTCTCATATGCTAAAGTCATCATTTGGCTAGGTGTCCAGTCAGAAAGTCGTAGCACACAACTAGTGACTTAGTGTTTAACTTAGTATAAAAACTAAGTTTATGTGACGAGTCACTAGGCATTTATAGCATTTTTATCGCTGCTTTGCTTTGCTAAAGACAAGTACCTCTACAAACTTTACATACTGCTATAACAATAAACTGTGATTTTTCAACCATGTTAAATGCTGATCCTTGGGGTAGCAAGTTGAAACTTCACATGTTGTCTTACTTTCAGTTTCTACCATGCTTAGGACAATTTTATATCTCTCACATGTTTAAATAACGGGTTAAGGGAAAACTGTTAGTAGTATACGTGATTATGACCCCCTTCTCCGTATGTATTTACCGCGCACGGTAACATTCTATATGTAACTTTGCCGTATGTTCTGATCTCGCATTTGTGTATGGATATACACCGATGCCATTCGTGCACGTATGTGCATGCCAGAAAAACTTGATATGTACTGATGTACATCCTATCTACTTATTGACCGATCACGTATATGCTACGGTTTTAAACTTTTAAAATATTTGTTGCCATTTCTAAAAAGAACCAATTAAACCATGATATGCCATGATTCCAGTTTATTATATTTCTGTTCATGCTTCGTATATTTAGTTTGTTAGAATCAATACTTGCTCCCGTCCTGACAGGATAACGTTGTAGATATTCTTACTGAGGAGGAGTTGCTCTGTGATTCATATTATGGAGTTACTGTCGAGGACCAGGCTTTATCTTACGAGGATGTACCTGCAGGAAAACTCGTCTAGTTGTCTATTTACTTTGGACTTTTGAGAGTAGTCATGTATTAGACTATGTATTTTGTGACTGGACCTGTATCCAGCTTTACATTTCGGACTTGTACTTGGGGCAAACTTATATATGAGATGACTTTTGTGTTTGGAACATTTATGACTCTTTATTATATATAGAACTGTTAGTACATTTTAGTCTTATCTTGTTATCTTTAGAACAGCTTACTACGTTTTATCTCAAGCGTAGGCTGGACATGACTCGGCCCGGCCCAATAATTTGGGTAGCAGATCGTGACATATTTTTAGTGGTGGCCTATGCAGGTCTCTGACTAAATTGTTTGGTTACGTTATTGTACCAAGCATGCGTGCAATTAGGAACTTAAGGTAATTAGACAACACTATGAATGACACTTAGAACATCTAGAGGATTACTAGGATTGCAACATAGGAAACGTATTACATGTTCGTTGTTACAAATTGGATTTTTCTTGTTATTTATGATTGTTTACTTAAAAGAGTCCTTATAAGTCCTTTTTATTTATTTATTTAGATGGTGCTCACCCGTTCATCCAGTATGTCACACCTGAGAATGGCACACTCCCTATCCAGTCGGTTGACCAGTTGACCGATACACCTCCACCTCCACCTACCACACTCACCCACTCCACAAATCTACCAACCCAAATACCTCCACCACCTTCCACATCACAGTCCCAGCAGGACTCGATACTCCCACCACCACCTGTTACTATACCTGCCCAGGCTTCCGTCACACTCGACGGGAACCAACTGCTCACTCTGATCCAGGGAATCCTAACGACCAATCAGGAGCAGACCACCCTACTCCGCCAGAGCATGGAGCGTTCTGAGGAACGTACTGTGGTCCCACCACCTGTAGAGCCACGGCAGAGAGCAGGGACAATCAAAGACTTTATGGGTCTGAACCCCAAGGAGTTCTTAGGGACTGAGGGCATAGTAGTAGCAGATGACTGGCTAGACTCGGTAGAGAGAAAACTCCTTGGAGCTAGGTTGCCGAGTGACCTCCAGGTCGAGGCAGCAGGATTTCTGCTGATAGACTTGACAGGAGTTTGGTTCCGGAATGAGCCACTATTTGCGAGAGGGAAGGCCACTTGGGATCAGTTCAAGACCCAGTTCAAGAAGAAATTATTCTCGACCACCGCTAGGGTAGCCATGGGGCTACGATTCCAGAACATCCAGCAGGAGAACCGTTCTATTGACGAGTATGCGGCAGAGTTTAGTCGCCTGAGCCGTTTCGCTCCTAGTCTAGTTGCTGACCCAGAGGAGATGACGTGTAGGTTTTTCCATGGATTAGTTCCAGACATTGGCATTCTTATAGTGGCGAACGGTACGACTGACTACTACCAGAGCCTAGAGTTAGCCCGGAGCATAGAGGAGCGTCTTCAGTCTTACAAGAGGCCGGCTTCTGTACACCTCGAGGGACCGTCCAAGAGTCAGGCTTTCCAGCCGAGAGCACCGATGCCGCACCAGCAGACATACCATCCTCCCACACCTCATCATCCGACCCCGCCAGCTAGAGCACCGGGACCTCGGCAGCAGCAGAAGGGAGCTTTGTGTGCATTCTGTAAAAGGCCAGGCCACGATGCTTTCATCTGTAGGAAGAGGTTAGGACAGTATTTAGCTTGTGGATCTACCACCCATCAGCTTCGGGACTGCCCAGTAGCCAGGGTACCAGGTGCCGGACCACCGTCTAGAGGACTGCCGCTTTCGACTCAGCAGCAGAGGTTTGGGCAACATCTGCAACAGCAAAAGGGACCCCAGGGAAAGACTTATAGTCTGGCCCTTGAGCCGGAGCCGGAGCAGGTTTCGGAGCCAGATTATTTGACTGACGTCATCACAGGTCATGTTTATTTGCATACTTTTCTAGCTCTATGCTTGTTTGATTCCGGTGCATCTCATAGCTTTCTGTCATTAGAGTTTATGCATAAACACCACTTAGTAGCTACACCTACCGAGGAGATGAGTAGAGTAAAGACGGGAGGCGGACCAGTGCCCATTAGAGCTATTTATAGATGCTTTATTACTATAGCTGGGAGAGAGTTTAGGGGACGATTCTTGTCACTCTCCGTTCCCAGAATGCGTATTTTTATACATGTGCAACTCATATATATTTATTTAATATTTATCATGTATTATCCTGTGTTTAAATTCCTTTAATTTCATGTTAAGTAATTTCCTGCAATTTTATTCCTGCATTTTATTTCTGCATTTTATTTTCTGCTTTTAACTTTCTGCTTTGGTTATTGGGTTCGGCCTAGGTTGGTTTTTCTCGGGTTCATGGCGGTTCACATGGACCAAACCCCCACCTACCACCACCCTTCCTATTTAAAGGCCCCATCCCCTTCTCTCTCCTCATAACTCACCTTCACCATTACTTCTTCTTCTTCCTCACCACTCTCTTCCACCAACCAACAGCAGGCAAGTACATCTTGCTTCTTGCTTCCACTTGGAGAACCATTTTTATGGTTCATTATTCTTTCTCTCACGATCCTGAGAGAGTTTACTACTTAGCATTTTTGATTTCTTTGGCTTGTTTCTTCTAGATCTAAGTTGTTGTATTCTCGGTTGACCATGGGTTTTGATCTCCCAACCTTGCGTGCTTTTCGGAATAGATAGTTCTTGTTGTAGAGCTTCTCCTTCTACACCATTCTGAACCATGGGAACTTCATTTCTGGCTTGGAACGAAGGTTTAGTCACGCACACGTCTTTACGTGTTGGCGTGAATTCTGAGTCACGCTCACGTTCTTACGTGCCAGCGTGAGTTTTTAGTCACGCTCACGTTCTTACGTGCCAGCGTGAATTTTTAGTCACGCACACGTCCTTACGTGTTAGCGTGAATTTTCAGTCACGCTCACGTCTTGACGAGCGTGCGTAAATTTTCAGTCACGCACACGTCCTTACGTGTTAGCGTGAATTTTCAGTCACGCACACGTCTTTACGTGCGTGCGTGAATTTTCAGTCACGATCACGTCTTTACGTGCGTGCGTGAATTTTTAGTCACGTACATCTTTGCGTACGTGAATTTTTAGTCACGCATATTTCTGCGTGCGTGCGTGAATTTCTTATCCCGCTTTTCACGCTCACGCTGTGCGTGAGTGAGTTACTTTTCACGCTCACGTTATGAGTGCGTGAATTACCCTTCACACTCACGCTGTGCGTGCCAACGCGAACCACTTTTCACGCTCACGCTGTTTATACGCTCACTCTTACCTACTAGACTTGGCGTGACTTGTTGGCCTTAGCATAGACTTGTTGGCGTGACTTGTTGGCCTTAGCATAGACTTGTTGGCGTGACTTCCTGACTTGGGTGTTTCTATTTGTTCTATAGTTTATTCATTTAATGGTGGCATGATAGTTCTCCTATTATATCCTTATGCTTTTTGCATGAACTCGATAATCTTAGCATGTTAATATGTTAATACATATGGTTATGTAGAACGTGCCCTGTGTCTTGATTGGTTTATGGATACCCAGTAAGACTGGAACTTAACCTTGAGAGTTATAGACTCGACCCCATTTAATACTAATTGACTTTCATGCCTTGTCACCATTGATAATAATGGTTATCTTGACTAAAGTTGATCATGCGTTCCTAGTTGGAACTAAGAGACTGGCTAGTCGTCTTATTGAATTGAATGAATAAGACACGTTCATGTAATGAACTATTGTAATCGATTAGCCGATCCCGAATATTGGCATACAGGCACATGCAGGCTTCAAATTATTTATTTATTTATTTAGTTATTTATTTATCTTACAAAACAGCATGTGTACTTTATGGTCAAGGCATGATTATTCCGTGGTTAGTTTGATTGTTGCATTACGCTATGTAAGACCTACAACCTAACCGCACGGGTATTGTTGTAGAGTCAAGCATATCGTACTTTGTACGGAAGTACTCATTTGAATGACCATGATCCATGGTATGGGACTTCACTCAACGTAGAGACTATTAAGTTAAATAAAATAATGATGGCATGGAGAGAATGGATCCTCGAGTTCTTACATGGCAGCCCTCTTGGGACTAGTAGTGCCCGACAGGCCGGCTGGTTTCCACAGATACTGTAAATCTGTCACACGGACAGGAAACGGTATCTGCTTATATTATTAAATTGTACATGGTATATTAACGGTAGGCGTCCCGCTGGGACTCGTTGTAGAAGCATGGAAAATATTGCTTTTAGTCCCACATCGGAAAGGAGAAGAAGAAAGGGCTCACTCCATTCTATAAATAGAGTCCCCTTACCTCCTTTGAAAAGGGCACCAACTTCTCTTCCCTCCTTCCAAACTTGGACTCTTCCTATTACGCACCTTCGGGTGCTAAGTAGAAGAAGTCTAGGGCAGCGCGGGCTCATCGGGCTCAGTCAGCTGTCCCAACCTCTGACCATCAAAAGCGTTCCGCTAAGCGGGCCTCTGATGGAAAGTTGTACAGAACCGCCCGTGTCCAGCCCCCGGCGGCAAACGGACAGAGTGGTTCTCAAGAGTCTCCCAACAAAGATCGAGGGCAAGTGTTTCTATTAGCCCCCACATCAGGGAGCAAACATGATACCTACGCACTCGTATGTTCGGGATACCCGGGCCCACAAAGCGAGTGCACGGGCTGATCGAGACATTCCTCATGCGAGTCATGAAACGTCCTTCATGCGGCTCGATCATGAGACATTCCTCATGCGGCTCGGTCATGAGACGTCCTTCATGCGGCTCGGTCATGAGACATTCCTCATGCGGCTCGGTCATGAGACGTCCTTCATGCGGCTCGGTCATGAGACATTCCTCATGCGGCTCGGTCATGAGACGTCCTTCATGCGGCTCGGTCATGAGACATTTCTCATGCGGCTCGGTCATGGGACGTCCTTCATGCGGCTCGGTCATGAGACATTCTTCATGCGGTACAGAACCCAGGAAGCTTCATGCGGCTCAAAATCAGACGAGCTTCATGCGGCTAAAAAGTATCATGCGGCTCAAAAGTCACCAACATGGACATGCGGCTCAAACACATAGGCAACTCGAGTAAACTCCATGCGGCCCACAGAGAGAGGCCACGTGGCCTTCAAAACAGCTGTGCCCAAAGTACTGGACGCATTTAATGCTCTGACGGCTGACAGACCTGACAGATGATAACCCTGACATAAAGTAATCATGATGACTGACACAAAAGCACTATCTTCCTAGGGAACTGGAAAAAAATCTTCACAGCTTCGAGACAAGTTTATGCGGCCAGATTAGACGAGTTCATGCGGCCAGTGTAGAGAAACCTATACGGTTCAGTCATGAAGGTCCCCCATGCGGCTCGGCCATGAAGAAATTCATGCGGCTCGGCCATGAAGACTCTCATACAGCTTGGCCATGAAGACCTCCATACGGCTCAGTCATGAACATATTCATGCGGCTCGGTCATGACAACCTTCATGCGGTTCAAGTATAGAGACTATTCATGCGGCTCGGTCATAAAATCTTTCATGCGGCTCGGTCATGACGATCTTCATGCGGCCCAAATATGAACGCTCCTCATGCGGCTCAACAATGATGACAGGACACATGTCCCAAAGATAATCAAATTTTGGGTCATATTCCAATGATTTGGGACACGTGGCAACAGAATGAATTAAATTGATTCATTTAGATTTGCGGATATCAGCAAATCATCATAATGGAGATTTATTGCAATCAACATTAATTGCTGACATCATTTGGCATAATCCTCATTAATGGCCCAGATCCTTCATGCTCAAGATTAATGGTCCAGATTGATCATTTACCAGGCCGCCACCACTATGAGGATGGGCAATCATTGCAAACCCTAATGATTCTCCCCAATATTATAAATAACAGGGTGCCATTCCCTTGCGGGAGAGACTTACGAAGAGAGACGCATATACAGAGAGACGCTCCCCCAATAATCAGAGAGAAAAATCCACAGAGATCAATCCAGAGAGAGAGAAACCAGAAGAACAATACGAGGAGAGCAAGAAGAGCATTTCTTCGTCAACGCCAACCATCTTTTCACAAGGAGCCAATGCTGCATACCGATCGTCCAAGGAGTAAGGCAGGGCTGCCGTCGCCTTCCCGAGCCTCTGTCGTCACCCCCCAGAATCTAAAATAAATAATTGTACTTAGACTGCTGTACCTAGGTTTTCGTCCCTAAGCTTTCTTTGTACAAGCGAGTTTGTAACGTGAAGTAAAAGTCCGGTCCTCCGATAATTGTTCTGTTCTTTTATATTTTATGGCAAACACGATGGCGACTCTGCTGGGGACTAACTTCTCCACGGCTGAGGAGTTGGTGACGCAATCGGATACAGCCAAGCTTGGCTCCACTCAACAAAAGATGGTCGCCCGGTTCGACCAACAGGCGTTCGAAGAGATACTCTCCGACAAGAGCACTGGTCCAGTCCAGAAGCAAGCCCGCACAAAGAAGGCCCGAAAGGAGTGGAGACCCCGATCCTTCGTTCCTACTGAAGCTCTTGCAGAGACACCCTCTGTTGTTCAGGACGGCGAGCAAAATTCCTCTGCGGCCCCACTTCAGATCGTAGACAACTCTGCTGTCCCCAAGTCCGGCAGAAGAAAACACTATGATGCTGGACTTGCAGGGGCAAAGAGGAACTCTATGAGATCCGAGCCGCATAAGGTTATCAGCCGCAGGGAGAAAGCTCATGCGGCTACATCCTTCAGCCGCAGGAAGAAAGCTCATGCGGCTACATCCTCCAGCCGCATGAAGAAAACTCATGCGGCTATATCTGTCAGCCGCATAGCTTATGCGGCTACAGTTGCCAACCACACGAATGAAACTCATGCGGCTGTGGGAGTCAACCGCTTGCAGAAAACCCATGCGGCCACAATTACCAACCGCATGCGGCCAGCCTGTACGGTCGTGACTCCTAGTCGCACAAAAACAATTCGTCCGACGGCAGAAGACAACCGCATGCAGACAGCCTGCACGGTGCCCAATTCTAGCCACATAGCGTCTGTTTCACGCTTCTCTCGATCAGTCTTCGACCGTCTCTCATGCGGTCCTGACCCTGATGATTCTCTGGATGATAAACCAGACTCTGTGGCATTCAACTTGGACTCCTCTTTTTACGCACCCGCAAGTGCTAAAAGGAGGAAGTCTAGGGCAGCGCGGGCTCATCGGGCCCAGTCAGCTGTCCCAACCTCTGACTATCGGGGCGTCCCGTTGACTATCACACGGGCCTCGGATGGGAAGTTGTATACAACCGCTCGAGTCCAGCCCCCGGCGGCAAACAGACAGAGTGGTTCCTCTGACCTACGGGAGGCGATCCTCCACAAACGCAAGGAAAGAGAAGGAGTGTCGGCGTGCAAAGAGTCCTCGCTTGGACATCGCTGCACCCAAATTATCGTCAATTGCTGCTGCAACAACACGGCAGTGACGGAAGATCGGCCGTCCGTCTTCCAAAGGCTACAGCACCCGAACTCAGAAGATGAGGCACCTCCTGTTGTCTCCTGCAATTTCGCTCAAAAGGTCCCCGCCGAAAGGAGGAGGAAAAAGACGAGTGTCTCTAGTCCCAAGATATCAACCACCACAGCCAAGAAACTATCGTCTAAGCGGTTGTCCTCTACTGGTGTATTCCAACACACCCGTTCAAAGACGAAATCTACCGCGATGGGAAATTCGTCATCCACGTCGCTAGGGGTTGAAGGAACTGGGGGTAGCACTCCTCCGAACATTCGCAACAATTCGATGTTCCAAGAAGCCGAGCCCGGAAAAACCACTCTCTCATCAGGGGCAACAGACGCCGATGTCCCCGAGGACATCCATAACTCTCAAGATGAAGCAAGCTCTGAGGCTGGAGGTACTGCTCCCTCCGAGTCCGAACCAGAAGACAACATTCCCACCTATCCCGATGACTTCTCGGTACATGGGTACGACTCGGAGGGCACATCCTCCACCGTTCCTTCCATCACTCCTCACGTAAGGATGGTGTTCACGACGGACAGCAATCAAGGTGGTTCCAGTGATCGCCAGCGCATCGACAGTCTCGAAGCCATATTACTTGCTTTGGTCAAGTCTGTAGACGAGATTAAAGCAGCCCTGCCAACTCTACAAGGAGGAACGCCCGGTCAAACAAGCACCGGCCCTGCGGCCAATGTAGATTCGAACTCGGCGGCACCAAACCCGGGCAATAACCCTCCCGAAGTAATAGCCCCTACCGCTACAGACGAGACCCGAGAAGTAAGGAGAGAGATCCAGGAGCTCCGAGCCATGTTCCATGCCCGAGAGAACGCCCAAGATCACAGAATACGGCAACCATACCCTGCTGAATGGAGGGATGTTCCATTCCCACCAAGATATAAGCCATTCAATATTAACCCGTATGATGGCAAAACCTCAGCAAGTCGGTACATCACTTATTTTGAGGTCACCACCGACCATCTGCCTCATGATGATGCGATCCTCACGCGGTTATTCATCAGGGCGTTGGAAGGAGTCGCCTTCGATTGGTACCGCAATCTACCGGACAACTGCATCCACTCCTTCGCCGGCTTCAAGCGCCTGTTCTTGGAACGATTCTACGAAGTAGGACAGGACGTCACTATGTCCACTCTCATAGACGTCGTCCAAGGGGAGAAGGAGTTGACAAGAAACTACATCGAGCGGCTCCGCCAGACCGCCATGAAGCTGCCCTCCAAAAATCCAGATTCCTCTTTGATTGAAATTTGCCAAAAGAGACTGCTTCCAACGATCAGTCTCTGGATGGGTGAGAGTCAATTCAAAGATTGGAAGGCATTCATCATCAGCGCCACAAGCATCGAAGAACGACTGAATAAGGCTCGCCAACTGGGAATGCACATCTCAGAAAGAGAAAACAAGGGCAAGCGTCCCAACAACGATAATGGGGGTAACCCCTCCAACAATCGGGACAGCAAAGGAAAGCAGGCTATGGTGGCCGACACGGCCCAGAAGCCCGAGCCACAACCAGCAGACAAACAATGGCCTCAGATCACTTACTCTTTCGAAGACGGCCACGTCAAGCCTATCTTGGACATGCTCATACAAGGAGGTAGAATTCAGCTTCCTCTACCAAGGCGGGAGCCTCGGCTGGCTGATTTGGAGAACCCAAAGTTCTGTCATTACCACCATTATGTACACCACGCTACACACGACTGCTACCAACTGAAACGGTATATCCAAAGCCTCATCGATTCGAACGCTCTGGCCATCGACTTCGAAGAGGTAACCGTAGCAGCCAATATGGTGTCCGTACAATTCGGCAGCTTCCCTCCGACGGAGACTCAAGACGGGGTAATCCCCGTCCCTCTGGCAACGATGGAGATTACCAATCTTCCACCTCCTCGGGAACAAGCTGCTGGTCTGGTACCTCTCACCACCTCACGAGGGGAGGTCATGTGGGTCCATCCAGACTTGGTATCAGAAGTAACTCGGCCCACACCATCTCCCACTAACAAAAAGAGTGGAAAAATCAGGACCTGCCACACAATCTCAGCAGACAACGAGGAAGCTACAGCCGTCGTCACGCGGTCCGGAGCGCAATCCCAACCTGTGGTTGACAGCCCAGCTGAAAATCATCAACCTACTACAACTGATGCTCCGGGACCGGCTCAGCCTTCGACGACCGACAAGCCTAAGCCGAAAGAGACTCGCTTCGACAAATCCCTCCGAAAGGACGCAGCCCAAGGACTAGAAAGACCCTACAACTTTGACATCTTAGCACAATTGGCTAACACTCCGGCCAAATTGTCACTATACGAACTCCTAAGGCTCTCCAAGGACGTTCGTATTGCATTGAGCGAAGCACTCCAAAATGTCGATGCCTATCTCGCTCAATCCAACCTCACCGGGGAGGACTCACCCGTGGATCTCCAAGACAGTGCCTGCACGGGAGCAATGCCCAATATCGTCTTTACTCCGCAGGATATGCTCATCAAATCCAACCTACATGATCGCCTGCTATACTACACGGGATACATCGGCGACGTGAAGGTGGATCGGATGCACATTGATCCTGGCTCTTCCATAAGCATCATCCCGAAGGGTCTGTTACATCATCTCCGTATCCCAATGCATCGCCTGACACCTACAAGCACCGCCATCAGCGGTTTCAATTCGGGCAGGAGCTACCCTATTGGAAAGATTCGTCTGAAATGTCAAATTGGTGACCTCCAATCCGAAGTCACCTGCT
Organism: Iris pallida; assembly: GCA_029216955.1. NCBI lineage: Eukaryota > Viridiplantae > Streptophyta > Magnoliopsida > Asparagales > Iridaceae > Iris > Iris pallida. The sequence goes on from JANAVB010009189.1 coordinate 12,072, forward strand.
ACGTCATAGATGCAGACACTTCTTACAACATCCTCTTAGGGGCGCCCATGGATACACGATTATATGATTGTACCTTCCACGCTACACCAGTGCTTCAAATATGTCGACAAACACGGCTTCGTGAAGACAGAATTTGCTGATATCGATCCCTTCAAAGGGGTCGAATCCTACTACTCAGATTCCTGCCTATACGAAAAGTCGAAGAGGCACCTTGATGAAGGAGACGCACAAACTCATACTGAGACAACCACGGGATCAGAAGGACCCCTGACGATCCACCTCCAAGCTCGTAAATCGGGCAAGTATGCACCCCTTACCGCCACTCTGCGGAAGGACGCAATCAGCCTCTCAGCGCAGGAGGAGCAAATGATAATCCGGCTGCCAAGGTCCGGCCAAATGCCGAGGCCCACAACGGAGCTACTGACAATCAGGCTATCAAGAGTCAGCCAACCACAAGCAGGGAAGCTCAACCCCTCGGATAGGCCCATGACGATACGCCTTCCCAGGAAGGGGATACCCCGATGCAAGGTCTGACACTTCTAGCGAACCAGCCACTCCTCGTCCCACATCAAATGCCAAACTGGGGGTGGCTAGTTTGCCAACAACTCCCCGCTCGGCTCCACCAACAGAACCCCTGATGATCAAGTTGCCCAAATCATCCTCTCAGTCTGCATTTACACAGGGGGTGGCTGAAGAAGAGTTAGAGCTGGCCAAGTATGTGGCTGCTCACACTGAGACTTGCTCATGTTGCCCATCAACGGCAACTTCCTGAAGAAGTATTACGTCCGAAACGACATCCAAAAAAAAATCCCAAATGATTGAGTTATGTACCCCCCGGTACCGCTGAACTCACATTCTGCCTCCAAATTTCCTAGATTGGTGAGTTATGTACGCCTCCGGTACCGCTGAACTCACATCCACTCCAGATTATCTAGTCATGTACCCGCTGGTACTACTGAACTCACATCCACATTCTCTCCAGATCATCGAGTCATGTACCTGCTGGTACCGCTGAACTCATATCCACAATATTCCAGATTTTCGAGTCATGTACCCTCTCGTACCGCTGAACTCACCTCCTCCTTCCACAAAAATCCCAAACTACCAAGTCATGTACCCGCTGGTACCTCTGAACTTATACTTTGATCACAAAATTTATGGATTGTCGAGTTATGTACCCGCTGGTACCCCTGAACTTACATTCCGGTCACTCTTTTAGGGAGAACGTTATGTATAAACATACCCCTGAACTTTCTTCCTAAAATAGATCCTTTCTCATGATCCACTACCCGCACTCCCAGTGCACAAAAAGGGTAACGGATCCACAAATTCCCAAAACGACCATGTCGATGCTACCTCTGAGTCGTCTCAATTTCGCGAAAAACAAATCACCCCTCTACATAAGAACTTCCATGTCCTCATTACCTCTGAGTCGTTCTATGTACCCCTCTTCATTGAGCCCACTCCTGCCATGTCCTCATTACCTCTGAGTGGGAAGGCTCCGTCGAAGAAAATTTCATACTTGCCATGTCCTCATTACCTCTGAGTAAGTATGTCGATTCCCTTTCAACCTATTATTTGTACCCACAACCGGAGTACGCCAAAGATAATAGGTCCATAAATATCCTCCGTTGAGTTTTCTCCTGCCATGTCCTCATTACCTCTGAGTAGGAAAATTCTACGGTGAAACAAAAACCCTCATGCTTGCCATGTCCTCATTACCTCTGAGTAAGTATGTTGGTTCCTTTTCATCCTATTATCCGTATCCTAAGCCAGGGTACGCCAAGGATAATAGGCCCACAAATGTCCTCTGTTGACCACAAACGTCCTCTGTTGACCACAAATGTCCTCTGTTGACCACAAACGTCCTCTGTTGACCACAAATGTCCTCTGTTGACCACAAATGTCCTCTGTTGACCATAAATGTCCTCTGATGACCATAAATGTCCTCAGTCGACCACAGATGCTGTACTGGGTCTCCAGTATACGCCCATCCCTTCCCTATCATGCCTAGGAGCCCAGTTGCTCCCTGACATTCTCTCGAATACCAAAAACTTCTATAGCTGTCTTATCGCGAAGTTGTTCTAGGTATTCCTCTCCGAAACTTGTTACTCGTACCTAAAACCAAGGTACGCCCAGGGTAACAGGTCCACAAATAATTCCCCAGCAGGTCCAATTCCACAAACACCACAAGTACAAGAAAGAGAAGATGAGTTGAAACATGCTCATTTATTCAAAATTCAAAGTACTACATCATCTGGGATCACATCTCTTGACAAAAAGAAAAGAAAAAACAGTAAAAGAAAACAAAAAACTGTTCACTGCTCCATGGCATTCTTTCGCCCGATACCAAGAACCTCCATATCCGCCTTACCGCGGAGTTGTCCTAGGTATCCCTATCAAACTTATTATCCGTACCTAAAACCAAGATATGCCAAGGATAATAGGCCCACAAATGTCCTCTGCTGACCACAAATGCCGTACTAGGTCCCTTAGTACATCCACATCTTTCCTCATCATCACATACTTTCGGAGCTCAGCTGTTCCATAGCATTCTTTCACCCAATGCATAGAACTTCCACGTTGATAGCATCTCTGAGTTATTCTATGTATCCTCATTCGAGTTCACTCCTACCATGTCCATATCACCTCTGAGTAGGAAAGCTCTACCATCAACCTTATATTTACCACGTCCATACTACCTCTGAGTAAATATGATGGTTCCCTCTCTCAACTTATTATCCGTACCTAAAACCAAGGTACACCAAGGATGATAAGTCCACATAAAATCCCCAGCGAAAGTACCCAAACCTATCATGTCCATGCTACCTCTGATTGGATTGCCACACCTAAACAAATCTACTTTCCATGCTTCTTATTCAAAGTATTCCAAATTTGTAATTTGGAAACTTTGAAGGGGGTCCTGTAGAAGCATAGAAAATATTGCTTTTAGTCCCACATCGGAAAGGAGAAGAAGAAAGGGCTCACTCCATTCTATAAATAGAGCCCCTTACCTCCTTTGAAAAGGGCACCAACTTCTCTTCCCTCCTTCCAAACTTGGACTCTTCCTATTACGCACCTTCGGATGCTAAGTAGAAGAAGTCTAGGGCAGCGCGGACTCATCGGGCTCAGTCAGCTGTCCCAACCTCTGACCATCAAAAGCGTCCCGCTAAGCGGGTCTCTGATGGAAAGTTGTACAGAACCGCCCGTGTCCAGCCCCCGGCGGCAAACGGACAGAGTGGTTCTCAAGAGTCTCCCAACAAAGATCGAGGGCAAGTATTTCTATTAGCCCCCACATCAGGGAGCAAATATGATACCTACGCACTCGTGTGTTCGGGATACCCGGGCCCACAAAGCGAGTGCACGGGCTGATCGAGACATTCCTCATGCGAGTCATGAGATGTCCTTTATGCGGCTCGGTCATGAGACATTCCTCATGCTGCTCGGTCATGAGACGTCCTTCATACGGCTCGGTCATGAGACATTCCTCATGCGGCTCGGTCATGAGACGTCCTTCATGCGGCTCGGTCATGAGACATTCCTCATGCGGCTCGGTCATGAGACGTCCTTCATGCGGCTCGGTCATGAGACATTTCTCATGCGGCTCGATCATGGGACGTCCTTCATGCGGCTCGGTCATGAGACATTCTTCATGCGGCACAGAACCCAGGAAGCTTCATGCGGCTCAAAATCAGACGAGCTTCATGCGGCTCAAAAGTATCATGCGGCTCAAAAGTCACCAACATGGACATGCGGCTCAAACACATAGGCAACTCGAGTAAACTCCATGCGGCCCACAGAGAGAGGCCACGTGGCCTTCAAAATAGCTGTGCCCAAAGTACTGGACGCATTTAATGCTCTGACGGTTGACAGACCTGACAGATGACAACCCTGACATAAAGTAATCATGATGACTGACACAAAAGCACTATCTTCCTAGGGAACTGGAAAAAAATCTTCACAGCTTCGAGGCAAGTTTATGCGGCCAGATTAGACGAGTTCATACGGCCAGTGTAGAGAAACCTATGCGGTTCAGTCATGAAGGTCCCCCATGCGGCTCGGCCATGAAGAAATCCATGCGGCTCGGCCATGAAGACTATCATACAACTCGGCCATGAAGACCTCCATGCGGTTCAGTCATGAACATATTCATGCGGCTCGGTCATGACAACCTTCATGTGGTTCGAGTATAGAGACTATTCATGCGGCTCGGTCATAAAATCTTTCATGCGGCTCGGTCATGACGACCTTCATGCGGCCCAAATGTGAACGCTCCTTATGCGGCTCAACAATGATGACAGGACACGTGTTCCAAAGATAATCAAATTTTGGGTCAGATCCCAATGATTTGGGACACGAGGCAACAGAATGAATTAAATTGATTCATTTAGATTTGCGGATATCAGCAAATTATCATAATGGGGATTTATTGCAATCAACATTAATTGCTGACATCATTTGGCATAATCCTCATTAATGGCCCAGATCCTTCATGCTCAAGATTAATGGTCCAGATTGATCATTTACCAGGCCGCCACCACTATGAGGATGGGCAATCATTGCAAACCCTAATGATTCCCCCCACTATTATAAATAGCAGGGTGCCATTCCCTTGCGGGAGAGACTTACGAAGAGAGACGCATATACAGAGAGACGCTCCCCCAATAATCAGAGAGAAAAATCTACAGAGATCAATCCAGAGAGAGAGAAGCCAGAAGAGCAATACGAGGAGAGCAAGAAGAGCATTTCTTCGTCAATGCCAACCATCTTTTCACAAGGAGCCAACGCTGCATACCGATCGTCCAAGGAGTAAGGCAGGGCTGCCGTCGCCTTCCCGAGCCTCTATCGTCACCCCTTAGAATCTAAAATAAACAATTGTACTTAGACTACTGTACCTAGGTTTTCGTCCCTAGGCTTTCTTTGTACAAGCGAGTTTGTAACGTGAAGTAAAAGTCCGGTCCTCCGATAATTGTTCTGTTCTTTTATATTTTATGGCAAACACTCATCTAATTATATGATTGGCGCAATTGATTGACTGGATAGACTAGCCTTGCTCGTACATAGTAAGAACTGAGGAATCCCTATTTGCATAAGTCCAGGATAACTTGGGACTCATAATAGCAAGCCGTAGGAGTTGATCGGCCGTTCAAGATGATTTGTTTGTATACTGTACCTACTTTGTTGCCTAACTGAGATGATCAGAATGTCAGGACATGACGGGCCAACTTCTGTCCTCGTTTGGTTGGGAGGTTGGTTCGAAGTGTCGTGATGTTATGTGAATCCTAGTGGAAAGCAGAGATCTATTATTATATTCTCTTACTTACTGGTTTAATTCTTCATATCGTGCTTCCTTGTGGTACTTGCTATTAGAGGTCTAATCTCTCTGGTTTTGCATGGCCAGATTTAGAGCCGGTTCCCGAGGATCCAGCTTACTTCTACCTCCAAGATGGTCAATACTAGGGGAATGATCGCAGGAGGACTCGAGTGGGTTCCTTACTCCACCGCTCGTTTTGTTATTTACTTCATACTTAGCCGTTTGGCACCGACATGTTAGTCGGATTGTCTTGTACTTACTTTTACATAATTGTAACTAAGTCAGGCTGCAGCTGATAACAATTGTGTATGTGTTACTATACCATCTGGCTATGTTTTGTAAAGCCAGATCTCAAGAACATTTTGACTAAGCGTTTGGGACGCCTTACTGCTTTATCTTACATGTTCTCTATTTTTGTTTCTTGTTTGAATGATTGAGACAATAGATGTGAAGTGACTATAGTAAGACTTTCATGTAGTATGCACCCCCTCGTCTGGTTAGACAGTATTGATCGTATTATACGGTATTCATCTACTCGTAATACGTAGCTGGCTGAGTCATTCCCCCGCTCTCCAGTATTTTGGTTCTGGGGCGTGACAAGATTTTAGTGGTGGCCCATGCAGGTCTGATTTCAGACTTGTGGGGTATTTTGATTTATAGGATGTCTCAATCACATGTGTTCCCTCCTTGATCTCATGATTCGTTATTCTCAACCCTTGCTTGACATTCCGGTATCCTTTGACTTCATTGATCCTTCATGTCCGGTTGTTTGATTATTCTCTTGTCCCTTTTCTTAGGGGCACTTCGTCCACATCGGTCAGAGCTGGACAACAGCAGGGGCAACATGGACAACATGACCAGGTTGGTCAGCAACAAGGGCCAGTCTCGCCTCAAGAGGCTATCCAAGAAGAAGTGATAGTAGAAGCAGCAGCTGGATCGCAGTATCCGGATGTTCTACCACCACCAACAGTTCCACCTACCCAAGTGGACACACCGGCTCTTCTGGAGATCATGAGAGGAATGATGGCTACTCAGCAACATCAGATATTGGCCCAGCAGCACATGCACACTCAGCTACAAGAGCAGAATATGTTGCTCAACCAAGGATTGCAGACGGCTTTGGAAAGAGGAGTGAGGACTGATTCAGGAGCATCAGCCAGGTTTTGCAAGTACAACCCCCGCCGTTTCGAGGGCACGGAGGATGCCATCTCAGCAGATGCATGGCTTAAGGATATTGAGGCTATTCTGACAGCAGCTAAGGTACTGGCAGAAGAACGTGTGGATCTAGTGAAGTTGTTACTTCAGGATCTCGCACGTGATTGGTGGGAATCAGAGAAAGTGGGCATCAGACGTCCTGTGGCTTGGGACGATTTCACTACAAGATTCAAGACCAAGTACTATGGAGTTGTGGCGCAGTTTGAGCTACAACAGAAGTTTATCAACCTCAGACAGGCCGGCAAGACGGTAGATGCTTATGCAGCGGAGTTCTGCAGATTGAGTAGGTTTGCCCCAGAGATGGTAGATGCTTATGCAGCAAGGGTTTCATCTAGAACTCGTGCAATTGATAGAGGGGCACAATTACCAAACTTTTGACGAAGTATTGACGGTAACTCGAAGGCATGAGATCACCATTCAGAGGCTTGCGGCAAGGACTGGGGTCAGAAGAGATCCCACAGTCAGATTGAAGGAGGAGGAAGAGCAGCACCCCGAACAACAGCACCATCCACTGGCATTCGTATCCACGATGTGGCGATACGAGGACCAGCACCACCACCCAGGCAGCAACAACAGCAACAGAGGAAGAACCAGCAACCCCCGGCGGGCTGTACTTATTGTGGGAAGATGGGACACACTAGAGATGTGTGTCGGACATTGAATGGACTGTGTCTGATATGTGAAAATTCAGACCATCGGGTTACCATATGTCCCATGAATTCGAGGTCAGGAGGACCAGGGCAACAGTTTCCTGCTCTGCCAGCACCAGGGACAAGCCAGTATCGAGGACCAGCGGTGGCAGTAAGGCCGTTGGCACAGCGTCCGTTAATGCCGCAGGCTCAGATGTTTCGGCAGCAGGGGCCGCCGATGCAGCAACACCAGCATAGACCACCCCAGCATCATCAAGGAAGGGGCCAGCAACAGCATCAGGCTAGGCTGCAGCATGGAAATCAGCAAGGAGGTCGAGGGCAAGCATTCACTCTGTCCTTGGAGGAGGCATTGGCATCGGGAGATGTTGTGGCAGGTAACATTCTCGTCGCCTCATATCCCGCAATAGCATTGTTTGATTCGGGAGCATCACACTCATTTATATCTGCACAATTTGCGACACGGCTAGGAATGGAGTTCGAGGCATTGCCAGGGAGGTTGAATATACTCACTGGTAATGGGCTCGTAGGAGTTAGTAGAATTATTTTAGCATATAGCGTTGTAGTTTGCGGGCATTCCTTACCCGCCCGGTTGATAGAATTTTCTGTTGGAAATTTCGACGTTATCTTAGGCATGGACTGGCTGAAAGACAGTCATGCGACAATAGATTGTCGTAGAGGGAGTGTATCTTTTGATATTCCAGGCATGAAGCGGTTCACCTTAGTCAGATCAGAGGTAACTCAACAAGAGCAGGGAGTAATAACGGCAATGGAAGAAGTTCAGATTCCGAAGGTAGTTGAAGAGTTTCTAGACGTATTTTCTGAAGAACTCCCAAGTCTACCACCGGTTAGAGATATTGAGTTCAGTATAGAATTGGCACCAGGAACTAAACCGATATCAGATCGAGTTTACAGAATGGCGAATTCAGAGCAGGCCAAGGTATATCAGCATATAGAGGAACTGAAGGAGAAGAAGTTCATCCAAGCTAGCGTGTCACCATGGGCAGCACCAGTGGTACTTGTGGGAAAGAAGGATGGGTCATACAGATTGTGCATTGACTACAGGAAGCTTAACGCAGCAACAGTGAAGAACAAGTACCCATTACCCAGGATCGACGACTTATTTGATCAGTTGAGCAAAGCTAGAGTTTTCTCCAAGATAGATCTGCGTTCAGGGTACCATCAGGTGAGGGTTCGGAAGGAAGCTATTCCCAAGACAGCATTCAGGTCGAAGTATGGACATTATGAATTCTTAGTAATGCCGTTTGGTTTGACCAATGCTCCAGCAATATTCATGGATTTGATGAATCGCATCTTTATGCCATACTTAGACCAGTTTGTCGTTGTGTTTCTTGACGACATACTCGTATACTCTGCTAGTGAAGAGGAGCATGAAGACCACCTCAGGAAAGTGTTGCAGGTTCTGAGAGAGAACCAGTTGTATGCCAAGCTCAGCAAGTGTGAGTTTTGGTCGGATCATATTTCGTTTTTGGGTCACATCATATCAGGAGCTGGAGTAGCAGTAGATCCCAAGAAGATAGAAGCAGTAGAAAGTTGGCCAGTACCCAAGACCGTAGCAGATGTGCGGAGCTTCTTGGGATTGGCAGGATATTACAGAAGGTTTGTGTCAGACTTTGCAAGGCTTTCAGCACCCATGACCCGCTTGACCCGGAAGGATGTACCATTCGTTTGGTCGACAGAATGTCAGGCATCATTCGAGACTTTGAAGCAGAAGTTGATATCAGCACCTATTCTTACATTGCCAGTTGGACCCGGAGGTTTTACAGTATATTGTGATGCGTCAGGTAAAGGACTTGGATGTGTCCTTATGCAACATAGGAAGGTGATAGCATATGCATCTAGGCAGCTTCGGGACCACGAGAAGAATTACCCAACTCATGATTTGGAGTTAGCGGCAGTAGTGTTTGCTCTGAAGCTATGGAGGTATTACTTATATGGTGACCAAGTAGACATGTACACAGACCATAAAAGTCTGAAGTACATCTTTACTCAGAAGGAACTAAACATGAGGCAGAGAAGATGGTTGGAGTTGATTAAGGATTGTGACGTAGAGCTTCAGTATCATCCAGGCAAGGCTAATATAGTAGCAGACGCTCTCAGCAGGAGGGGTGGCGCATTTATGATGACAACACAGAGACATATCTTAGAAGACCTTCAGGAGATGGGCATCGAAGTTATAATTCCTAGTGATGTAGGAGTTCTAACAAGTCTGCAAGTTCAATCCGACTTGGTAGGCAGGATCAATGCAGCTCAGGCACAAGACCCAAGGATTCAGAAGCTTAGGACAGAATGTGAGTCAGGACTCAGGAAGGAGATGAGAATTTATGAAGATGGTACACTTAGGTTTGGATCACGTCTATGTGTGCCTAGTGGAGATATCAGACAGGAGGTTATGGCAGAAGCTCACAGTTCTCAGTATTCTATTCATCCTGGAGGGACCAAGATGTACCAAGATATCAAGCAGCATTTCTGGTGGAACGGGATGAAGAGGGAGATCGCTAGATTTGTTTCCCGTTGCTTGGTATGTCAGCAAGTGAAGGCAGAACAGCAGAGGCCAGCTGGGTTATTGCAACCGCTTCCTATTCCGAAATGGAAATGGGAGCATATTACAATGGACTTTGTGACCGGTTTACCGAGATCACCAAGTGGTAAGGATGCTATTTGGGTAATAGTGGACCGACTTACGAAGGTAGCACATTTTCTTCCTTTCAGAGTAGGGCAATCTACAGAAAAATTGGCAGAATTGTATATACAACAGATAGTCAGGCAGCATGGAGTCCCTGTCAGTATTGTGTCAGACCGAGATACCCGTTTTATATCATATTTCTGGAAGAGCTTACATCATAGTCTGGGTACCAAGTTAATATTTAGCACGGCCTACCATCCGCAGACGGATGGGCAATCAGAAAGAACGATTCAGACTTTAGAAGACATGTTGCGAGCTTACACTCTAGATTTTGGAGGGTCTTGGGAGAGTCACCTGCACTTAGTAGAGTTCTCATACAACAATAGTTATCAAGCCAGTATCCATATGGCACCATTTGAAGCATTATATGGTAAGAAGTGCAGGTCACCGCTTTCATGGGATGATATCGGGGAGAGGAAGATGTTAGGCCCAGAAATGATTGTTCAGACGGTTGAAGTGGTTAAGGGAATTAGAGAGCGACTTCGAGTTGCACAGTGTTTGCAAAAACAAAAGTATAGAACTTTATTGATACAAACTGTAATAAAGATTACAAGAATTCTGGGAAAATTACAACTGTAGGAATCCAATCTCGATGACGATTGCTTTATCCCTTGGACGATGTGAACTTTGAAGACGAAGCCTCTGAAGTTGAAAACAACTCTGGAATTGAAGGCGAAAAGCCTTGGAAGTTGAAGACAAAAGTCTCGGAAGAATGCAGCAGCACTTTGGCAAGAACTCCTGGACTCTCTGATTTCTGATTTCTGATCTTTGATATCTGATCTCTGATCCCTTGAATGAAGACTTGAAACTCTATTTATAGAGTTCTGGAAATAACTAACTTTCAGTTATTTTGGACTGCGCATGATGATTTGCGCAGCATTGGTTTGCGCAACATTGATTTACGCAGATAGTTACTGGATCGTGGGCCGATTATCATGGACACATGGCATGATTTGATAGAAATGCGCATGATCGTGCATAAACAGTTGCCACGTAATGAACAATCGATGGCATGAATGCCACGTGTAACTTAACAGTTACATTTGATAGAGTGCGCAGAGTTGAATTGCGCATACATGGTTTGCGCAAACTCAAATTGCGCAGGATTGGTTTGCGCTGCCAGCTGTCAGCCGCCCTCGAGCACTGTGCGGCGCAGGAAACGAACAGACTCCTTGTTATCCGTGCTGTCAGTTGTCAGAAAAGATTTGATTTGATTTAGTAATGATGACTTCTGCCACGTCAGCTTGCGCAATCGGTTGCGTGCGCAAATTAGAATGCGCAATCGGTTAGCTGCGCAATCTGTTGTCTGCGCAATTCAACAAGATGATGTATATTTTGATTTCTTAATTTTGTTGATTGATGCAACTTGATTTTTTAGGACCTACAAGACCCCCTTCAAAGTTTTCGAAAGTTGATTTGATTCAAAGTTTCGAAATACTTTGAATTTTTGAATTTTTGAATCAAGTTGCGCATGATGATGAGCTGTCTGCGCAAAGCGAAGTATTCCCCGATCTTAGGCGCAATCCAAGGCAGCCGTTTCGTATTTCAAAGGCTATAAATAGCCCACTTCTTCATTTCATTTTTTTACTTTGCCTCTTTCGTGCTTTTGAGAGAAAAATTCCCGAACCCTTTCTGTCTTCTTTCTCCGACGACTTCCATGGCGCCCCGACGATCTAATGTTGCCGCCACCGCCGCTGCGAAGGGAAAAGCTCCGGCCGAATCCTCTGACAGAGTTGCTCGGCGAGCATCTCGACATGAGTCTGCGCACCCTGCTCTGATAGGTTGTAAAACCGATCGAAACCCCTTTTTAGGGTGTTTTGACTTCCGCCAATCTTCGAAACTCATTTCTTTTTAGAGATGAGTTCAACTTGCGCCACCCTTTTTAGGGTTTTTGGTTGCATAAACAGTCAGTCTTCATTTTTATGAAGACTGTAATCCTGCGCAATCTATCGAATTGTGCTGACAGAAAGTCAGCGCAATCGATTGATTTGCGCTGAATGTCAGCGCAATCGATTGGTTTGCGCACCTTATTATGATGCACAAACTAATGTTGTGCAATCCATATTAGCGCAATCTGAGGATTGTGTACTCTTCTGTTTTGCTTGTCTGAAAAATAGAATTTTTGACTTGTACTGATCTTCATCTGTTTTTGATGCAGTTGAAACCAATGAAGATCCAAAGTATGAACATTTTGTGGGAACTTTGTCTGAATCTGAATATAAAGAAGATTTGTCTCACGTCCATTATCCTCAATACGATCTGCCGACTTCTCGTCAGGCAATATTGATTTCTCAGGACAACGAAACTTTAATGTGTCTAATGAATGGACAGCCTCTGGAATCAGCAGATGCTGTTATCCACAAGAAACCCTTATTCTTGTTTGGTGATGCCTTTGAAAAAGTCTCCCAGCCTAGGCCAATGATGGAGGAGATGGTAGTCCACCGGGAAGACAGATCATTCTTCATTCCTAAAATTGCTCGATGCCTTCCTTTGTCACGGTACGCTCATACGAGCTACCCAAGGAAAATAGATTGGAACATCACCCTTCTCCAGGATGCTCGTGCAGGGAAGATCTTTGTAAAGAAGGTTAACGGGAAAGATATGTTTTACAGCTCTTCTGACAGATACAGTGTTATGTTGAGAGGCTTAAGACCCAGCTGCATCCCACCGGAAAACTCCTCTATGCTGATGCCCGTCAGAACCCCTATATTCGCAAATGAATTTGCGAAGGAAGAAAGAAGATACCCTGAACAGGATATCAGAATGACTGGATTAGTGAATCCAGATTACAAACGATGGAATTGCATTGCAAATTGGGTTCTGACAACCTTCCAAGATAAACTTCAACAAATTAACCTGTTTCAAGCAGTGCATGCCACTGTATACGGGTTTGCTCCTAACCCTCAAATGTTTTTGGCCTTGGCTGAGCGATACAATTACAGAACAGGAACCTTCATGACCCCGGGTGGAGAGATGGGGTTTGCACTCCATGAGATGAAGTACATCTCATACTTGCCCATGGCGGATGCTCCATATGAGGAGTTTGTTCCCACAAATGACGAGTTGGAGAAACTCAGAAAAGAAAATGCAGAAATGGTAGCAGTATTTGAAGAACTGCTATGCCATTACAAAATTTGCTCTTTGTACTATAAGAGTGCTACGGCCAACACTTGCTATTCTTCGAAGTGGTTGCCATATTTGTTCTTAAATCATATTGAAGAGAAGAAAACCAAGGAAAATGATAAATGTTACCCTCATTTTTTCAAACCTTTGATTAACACGGAAGTCATGAAAATGATGGAAGAAAGTAAACATTATGATAAGGAAATGAAGGATGATTATCAATGTCCACCTTTAAAGAAAGGTGACATTTTGGAGAGTTTTTTGAGAATGGGTTACAGACCCATGTCCAAAGAAGCCCAGTTAGCAGGATTTCTGACACACTGGCTCAGACGATTCGTGGTCCCGGGATCTAGTGCAGTGGACCGTTTTCATCGTGGTGTACTTTTTGCTGCCGTCAAGCTAGTCTTCGGTTATAAGGTTGACTTGTTATCGGCAATGACCTGCAGATTGAATGCGAGTCTTCGCTTGTATGTTGACTTGATGCTGAAGGCAAAGGGAGAGAAAGAATTCCCCCGTCTCGAAATGCCGTACACTTATCTCTTTGGATGGTTACTCCTCCACTATCCAACTTTAATGGACCCTGGTATGGGACCAGTAGATGGCAGCTTCTTGCGCAGATATTCTCAGGGTAAATGGAAGTACACCTCTCTGAGTGAATGCAGATTCGTTTTAAATTTGAACAGAGGATGGAACTTCTGTTGCGCGCCTCTCCCGGCCGGTCATGACCAGATGCCACCCAACATGGTAGATTCAAAACTGCAGCCCTTAAACCGTGTGGCCTTTGAATGGTTGAAGACAATTCGACCATCTCATTTAGTATACCGCTTTGAAGAAGAATGCTTTTTGGAACCATACCTCCCTAGCCGTTTTACTAGACAATTTGGGTATGATCAGTTCCACGTAGGGAACGCAATCACCTGCCTTCAGGGCAAAGGTTTCTTGATTGACGGGGCCCGAGCTTGGGCCTACTACAATGCCCGTGACACAAAGGCTACCTTCTCTATGCCACCAAAGAGCACTCCTCAAGGGCCTCGGATGCTCTTTACATACTCGGTATTCTATACATCTGCAAATACTTTTGCCGAGAACTTTAATCTCGTCGATAGTTTTGCTTCTGCGATAAGATTGAGGAAAGGGAGGATAGCTTTATCAATCCCTGCCAATGATGAGGCAAACGAACCGGCGGATGAACCCCTAGAAACTTCAAGAGAAATGATGTTCCAACAAGAGATAAATGCAGCAATGCGGATCTCTCTAAGAGTGGGAAAGTCTCCTGCCAAGAAAAGAAGAAGAGAGGAGCCTCCTGCTCCTGCAGCAAAGAAGAAATTGGTCTTGGAACATTCTTCTGATAAAGTGACTACAAGATCCCAATCTCGGCAGCTAGCCGAGACAAATCAAGAAGTTACTACTACACCAACTTCTGTACAGAAGCAAACAGCACCAATAAATGTAGAGAGTCCCGATAGACCTCTACACAGAAAGAAGAAGAAGTTGGTTACCAGAAGAAATTTAGAAGCCTCTTCTTCCAAACAACTCCTGACTTCAGTAGATGCTGCAGCAGGATTTATAATGCCATCTCCCACCCCTGTTTCTGAATCAGGGAATAAAATCCTTGAAGAGACTGAACAAAGGGGAGATCTTGACCCCAGAACTGAAGTTAAAATACTCAGAGAAAACATCATTGAAGAGGAGCTAAATATTACACGACCCCTTTCACCTGTCGTGGAGACGACTCAGCTTCCTCCTACCCCAAAGACTCTTCGTGAAGAAGAAGAGCATAAAATGATCGAAGCTTTAGAAGATTGTTATAGCCTGCAGGAGGATCTCACCGCAACTGACAGTGGGAATGTAGCCCAAGAAGAAGAAGAAGATAAGGATGAAGAAAGCTCTTCGTCTGGAAATATTGATAAGTATATACAGAATCCTGAAGGGGACAACGAAGAACACATATCTCTTGAAACCGCCGACGATGCTTCGGATCCTAAAAAGGATATTGAAGTAGAAGCGTTAGTAGAAAAGGTTGTTAACCCTGATGAAGACGTCGAGATAGAAGTATCCCCTGAAGAAGTGGCTGGTGAAGATGTTCAGCAAGAGAGTCCCGCTACCGAACCCCAAGGTATAAAATGATATTTAACAATCTTCTTTCTTTAAAATAGATTGATATCTAATATCTTCATTTGTAGTTCTTGCAGGTCTTGATACTCTACCAACACCTCCGAGGGACCTGGCTATGGTGCCTATTCCAACGGTAGTTGTTAGTAGTAGCCATCACTTATCTTGCGGCTCTGAAGCGGGCAGCAGCCAAGCTGTCGCAACTGAAGCTACTTCCGTTCAACGGGAGTCTATTCCAGCAGGAAATGCAGTTGTTGTTAGATCCAATCAAGGTAAGACTGCTGCTTTTTTAATTTGATCTTTTTGTTTATTGGCAAATTAGTAAAATAATAATTTTACTTTTTGCAGAAGAACAAACAGGAGGAGCAGCTAGTTCTACTCTGGCTCCTTTGTTTAAAGAGCCTATCATTCATCAGCAAAGGATTGAGCAACCGACTACCCCATCCTCAACAGGGGTAACTTCGACTCCTGGAACTATAGCCATCAATCAGCAAGTTGTCCAATCTTTTACCAGATGTTTCTTTGAGTCATTGGGATCTCTTGTCCGTAAAATGATAGAGAAGGAAGGAGCTAACTTCATTATGGTTAGGGACCCCACTTCTTTCCTGATAAAAGCCATAAGAGGCCAAGGAGACGAAGCCCAAGCCGTTCTTCTTGAACATATATTAGATGAGTTGGAAGTATCCATAAGGAAATATAAAGAGCTCAAGAAGAAGAATATAGACTCTCTGGTGCAAGCTGAATATGAACGACTAGCCCAAGAAGCTGATATAGAAAGGATAAACCTTCAGAACCTTTTAGAAGCTCATTCTGCAAAGTCAGCAGAATTCAACTCAAAGATAGAATCAGTTACTTTGGCAGCTGAGAACAAAGGACAGAGGCTTGCTGAATTGAAAGCGGAAATTATTCGCCTTCAGAAGGAATTTGAAGAAGAAACTGCCAATCAACGATTTATGATTGAACAACTCAATGTCCTAATTCAGGAGAAAAATGAGTATGACGAGACTCATAGTGCTGAAATTACTCGCAGGACAGTGGATATGCCCATCTTTGATGAAGAAAATGGGATGGAGGAAGCAAGAAAGATAGTAGAATTAATACATGAAGAAGAGCTGCGGACATTGAAGCAGCAGATTGACAATCTGATTGTCCCTCCTTCTTGATTTTTATTGTGTTTTATTGCCATAGCTACACTTTTGTAATGTCCCGTATTTTGATATAAAAGACATTTTGTTGTGGCTCCATTATTTATTGCATATCTTATTTAGATATAAATAAATAGAGATAGAAAATATATTCAGAGGTGCAAGACATGATATATTTCTTGATAATTTTGTAGAAAATAATTATATTCATTATATCTGCTCAGAGGTAATATGGACATGGCAGAATATATTGAATATTATTATTTCGATTTTGACAACTTAATCGAAAACGACAAGTTGCTGATGTAGATAATGAACGATGATGAATCATCAATATTTGTGAAAATGAATGAACGGGAAGACCATCAAATGATGGATGACAATGAACGGGTGAACCGTCAAACGAATATGATAAATGAACGGATGAACCGTCGGGCCTTTAATGAACGGATGAACCGTCTGATGAATGTGATAAATGAACGGATGAACCGTCTCTTCGTTATTTGAGGAACTTCTGCCTATAAATATAACAGAAGTCTGACAGGAATGAACACTTCTGCTTTTCAACATAAAAATGTCGTCGTCCGGAGAAGTATCTAAGAAGGCCGAGATCGCCCCGAAGGTTGAGAAGGGCACTGAAGAGCGCCCTGTCGATCCAATCCAGCCGAAAAAAGCAAAAGCGGGCGAAGGTCCGTCTGCACCCCAGCCGCCACGGGATATCTTGGACTTCCTGCTCGAACCAGGAAAGACTGAAGAAGAAGAAGCCATGAGGATGGCCGCCTGCAAATTCCTCGTGGGTTCCAGCAAGGAGGTTCTTAGCTCTTTTGCTGACCATGTCTTCGAGAAGGACGGCAGTGGCCCGCATCCGAATATAGAAAAAGATGATAGTGACCTTTAATATTATGTACTATCATATGATGAAATAAAATTTGCATTTTATTTATGAACCTGATCCTGTTTGACGATTTTACAAGCATTTACATTTATACATAATACTTCTTAAGAAATTTGCCATTGATAGGCATCATGGCAATTCGACCATCGAGCTCTGAAAGTTGATAGGCTCCATTTGAGAAGACTTTGCTTACAACATAGGGACCTTCCCATTTCGCATCGAATTTCCCTTTGCTCATATGAGTCATAGTCATAGGACGTCTGACTGCTATAACAAGTTCTCCTTGCTGAAATGCTCTGACTTTAACTTTGCGATTGAAAGTCTTTGAGATGCGGGCTTGATATAGCTCAATATGCTGTTGAGCCATTAATCGCTTCTCATCTAACGCTTCTAACTCTTGAAGTCGAAGAAGATCGTTGTTTTCTGTAGTAAGCTCGTTAGCGACGGCAATCCTTAAAGAAGGAATTTGCAGCTCTAAAGGAAGAACGGCTTCACAGCCATACACTAAAGAGAAAGGTGTAAAGCCTGTTGGATTACGGACTGTAGTTCGATAGGCCCAAAGACATTCGCCAAGTTTCTCGCTCCAGTTCCGTTTGTTAGTGGAAACAAACTTCTTGAGGAGTTTAATGATGGTTTTGTTAAAGGCTTCAGCTAAACCATTAGCGGCAGGATTGTATGCTGTTGAAGCAACATTATCAATCCGATGATCATCGCAGAATCTAGTGAACTTCTGACTGATGAACTGAGGTCCATTATCATGAACGATTCTTCGGGGTACACCAAATCTATAGATGACGTGGTGTTTAACGAAGTTGATGACACTGC
>JANAVB010009190.1:0-28656 GCA_029216955.1 Iris pallida
AATAAAAACACCCAGGTCAGGAAGTCACCCAACAGTCTATGCTAAGGCCAAAAGTCACGCAAGAAGTCTTGCTTAAGACCAACAAGTCCCGCTAAGTCTAGCTGGGGTGAGCGTGAAAAATGGCGTGACAGCGAGCGTGAGAAGATACACGCACACACAGCGTGGCTAAAAATACACGCACTCATGCACAGTGTGAGCGTGACAAGAAATTCACGCACGCAAAGATGTGTGCGTGACAAAATCCACGCACTCATGGATGTGTGCGTGACAAAAATACACGCACGCTCATGAGAACGTGAGCGTGACAAAAATACACGCACATGATCATGAATGTGAGCATGACTGAAAATACACGCACGCTCATGAGAACGTGAGCGTGACAAAAATACACGCACGCTCATGAGAACGCGCGTGACAAAAATACACGCACGCTCATGAGAACGTGAGCGTGACTGAAAATACACGCTAACATATAAGAACATGAGCGTGTCTGAAAATACACGCTAACATGTAAGAACATGAGCGTGTCTGAAAATACACCCTAACATGTAAGAACATGAGCGTGTCTCAAAATCCACGCAGACACGTAGAGACGTGTGCGTGACTGGGCTGATGTTTTACGCGGACACGTAAGAACGTGTGCGTGCAACATCTCCCGAACTCCAAGTCCTATGGAGCCTTCGTTCCAGTGCCAGAAATACACGCTAAGTTGGTGGACCAAGAACCCATGAACAACCGAAATACAATAACTTAGATCTAGGAAAAACCAGCCATAAAAATCCAAAATGCTAAGAACTAACTCTCTCAGAATCATGAGAGGAAGAGTAATGATCCACAAAAATGGATGAAGGAGAAGCAAGTTTGCACTTGCCTCCTGCTGCTGCTGCTGGTAGGTGGAGAGTAATGAGAGGAAGAAGAAGAAGTAATGGTGAGGATGAGTAATGAGGAGAGAGAATGGAGATGGAAGCTTTAAATAGGAAGATGGTGGTAGGTGGGAGCTCGGGTTGCACAGATCCACCAAAGCCGAAACACACTAAGACTAAAGCATGAAATAAAATACAGGAAATAAAATGCAGAAATAAAATTGCAGGAAATAGATTAACATAGAATTTAAAGAGCAGATAATTAATTAACATGAAATTTAAAGAGCAGATAATTAATTAACATGGAATTTAAAAGAATTTAAATACAGAATAATATATGATAAATACTAAATAATACACATGAGCTGTACATGTATAAAAATACGCATTCCGGGAACGGGGAGTGACATCTCTACCCACCTTAGAAAAATTCCGTCCTCGGAATTTCAAATCCAAGCAGGATAGAAACATCGGGGCTAAACTAATACAAACAGTTCTAGTGAGCAAGCAATCATTTTACCATATCAAAAGCAAGTACTATATAAGTAAATCCATCAATCTACGATATCAGGTAGTTCTATCCATAAGGCGATAAGCATGAGAAATCAAGACAATCAAGGTATACAGAAAAGAGATAGAGTCAAACAGGTGTGGGTACCGTGATCAGATATCATCCTCACGTTTCCATGTTGACTCTCCCAAGGAGTGATGACCCCAAGCAACACGGACAAGACTAATTGTTCGGTTCTTGAGTATCTTCTCTCTTCGGTCCAAAATGGACACAGGCTGCTCCTCGTAAGACAGGTTGGTACCAACAACCAGCTCAGAGTGATCGAGGACATGGCTTGGGTCCGATATATACCTACGTAATTGAGATACATGAAACACGTCATGCACCTCTCGTAACGAAGGTGGGAGGGATAAACGATAAGCAACATCGCCTATCCGATCAAGGATAACGAATGGGCCCACGTACCGCGGACTCAATTTCCCGCGAACGCCAAATCTAATGACCCCACGAGTAGGTGAGATCCGCAAAAATATGTGGTCCCCAACAGAGAATTCTAACGGCCTACGATGCTGGTCCGCCCAATGACGATGCCGATCCTGCACAACTCGAAGTCGCTCTCTAATTCCTAACCACTTCAACCGTCTGAACAATCATTTCTGGGCCTAACATCTTCCTTTCTCCGATATCATCCCATGCAAGCGGTGACCTGCACTTCTTACCATATAGTGCTTCAAATGGCGCCATCTGGATACTGGCTTGATAACTATTGTTGTACGAGAACTCAACCAAGTGCAGGTGGCTCTTCCAAGATCCTCCAAAATCTAAAGTGCAGGCTCGTAACATGTCTTCTAAAGTCTGAATCGTTCTTTCTGATTGCCCATCCGTCTGCGGATGGTAAGCCGTGCTAAACCTTAACTTGGTACCAAGACTATGATGTAAGCTCTTCCAGAAATGTGATGTAAAGCGGGTATCCCGATCCGACACAATACTGACAGGGACTCCATGTTGCCTGACTATCTGTTGCATATATAACTCCGCCAACTTTTCTGTAGATTGCCCTACTCTGAAAGGAAGAAAGTGTGCTACCTTTGTAAGCCGATCTACTATTACCCAAATAGCATCCTTAGTGATCTCGGTAAACCGGTCACAAAGTCCATCGTGATGTGCTCCCACTTCCATTTCGGAATAGGAAGCGGTTGTAATAACCCAGCTGGCCTCTGCTGTTCTGCCTTCACTTGCTGACATACCAAGCAATGGAAAACGAATCTAGCTACCTCCCTCTTCATCCCGTTCCACCAGAAATGCTGCTTGATATCTTGGTACATCTTGGTCCCCCCAGGGTGAATAGAATATTGAGAACTGTGAGCTTTTGCCATAATCTCCTGTCTGATATCTCCACTAGGCACACATAGACGTGATCCAAACCTAAGTGTACCATCTTCATGAATTCTCATCTCCTTCCTGAGTCCTGACTCACATTCTGTCCTAAGCTTCTGAACCCTTGGGTCTTGTGCATGAGCCGCCTTGATCCTGTCTACCAAGTTGGATTGAACTTGCAGACTTGTTAGAACTCCTACATCACTAGGAAGTATAACTTCGATGCCCATCTCCTGAAGGTCTTCTAAGATATGCCTCTGTGTTGTCAACATAAATGCGCCGCCTCTCCTGCTAAGAGCGTCTGCTACTATATTAGCCTTGCCTGGATGATACTGAAGCTCCACGTCATAATCCTTGATCAACTCCAACCATCTTTTCTGCCTCATGTTCAGCTCCTTCTGAGTAAAGATGTACTTCAGACTTTTATGATATGTGTACATCTCCACTCGGTCACCATATAAGTAATGCCTCCATAACTTCAGAGCAAACACTACTGCTGCTAACTCCAAATCATGAGTTGGGTAATTCTTCTCGTGGTCCCGAAGCTGCCTAGATGCATATGCTATCACCTTCCCATGTTGCATAAGGACACATCCAAGTCCCTTACCTGACGCATCACAATATACTGTAAAACCTCCGGGTCCAACCGGCAATGTAAGAATAGGTGCTGATATCAACTTCTGCTTCAAAATCTCGAATGATGCCTGACATTCTGCCGACCAAACGAATGGTACATCCTTCCGGGTCAAGCGGGTCATGGGTGCTGAAAGCCTTGCAAAGTCTGACACAAACCTTCTGTAATATCCTGTTAATCCCAATAAACTCCGTACATCTGCTACGGTCTTGGGTACTGGCCAACTTTCTACTGCCTCTATCTTCCTGGGATCTACTGCTACTCCAGCTTCTGATATGATATGACCCAAAAATGAAACGTGATCCGTCCAGAACTCACACTTACGGAGCTTGGCATACAACTGGTTCTCTCTCAGAACCTGCAACACTTTCCTGAGGTGGTCTTCATGCTCCTCTTTACTAGCTGAGTATATGAGAATGTCGTCAAGGAACACAACGACAAACTGGTCTAAGTATGGCATAAAGATGCGGTTCATCAAATCCATGAATATTGCTGGAGCATTGGTCAAACCAAACGGCATTACTAAGAACTCATAATACCCATACTTCGACCTGAATGCTGTCTTGGGAATATCTTCCTTCCGAACCCTCACCTGATGGTACCCTGAACGAAGATCTATCTTGGAGAAAACTCTAGCATTGCTCAACTGGTCAAATAAGTCGTCGATCCTGGGTAATGGGTACTTGTTCTTCACTGTTGTCGCGTTAAGCTTCCTGTAGTCAATGCATAATCTGGATGACCCATCCTTCTGCCCCACAAGTACCACTGGTGCTGCCTATGGTGACACGCTAGCTTGGATAAACTTCTTCTCCTTCAGTTCCTCAATATGCTGATATACCTTAGCCTGCTCTGAATCCGCCATTCTGTAAACCCGATCTGATATCGGTTTAGTTCCTGGTGTCAATTCTATGCTGAACTCAATATCTCTAACTGGTGGTAGACCTGGAAGTTCTTCAGGAAATACGTCTAGAAATTCTTCAACTACCTTCGGGATCTGAACTTCTTCCATTGTCGCTACTATTTCCTGCTCTGGTTGAGTTGCCTCCGATCTGACTAAGGTGAACCGCTCCATGCCTGGAATATCAAAAGATACACTCCCTCTACGACAATCTATTGTCGCATGACTGTCTTTCAGCCAGTCCATGCCTAAGATAACGTCGAAATTTCCAACAGAAAATTCTATCAACCGGGCGGGTAAAGAATGCCCGCAAACTACAACGCTACACGCTAGAATAACTCTACTAACTCCTACGAGCCCATTGCCAGTGAGTATATTCAACCTCCCTGGCAATGCCTCAAACTCCATTCCTAGTCGTGTCGCAAATTGAGCAGATATAAATGAATGGGATGCTCCCGAATCAAACAATGCTACTGCGGGATATGAGGCGACGAGAATGTTACCTGCCACAACATCTCCCGATGCCAATGCCTCCTCCAAGGACAAAGTGAACGCTTTCCCTCGACCTCCTTGCTGGTTTCCATGCTGCGGCCTAGCCTGATGCTGCTGCTGGCCCCTTCCTTGATGATGCTGGGGTGGTCTATGCTGGTGTTGCTGCATCGGCTGTCCCTGCTGTCGAAACATCTGAGCCTGCGGACGCTGTGCCAACGGCCTTACTGCCACTGCTGGTCCTCGATACTGGCCTGCCCCTGGGGCTGGCAGAGCAGGAAACTGCTGCCATGGTCCTCCTGCCCTCGAATTCATGGGACATGTGGTAACCCGATGGTCTGGATTTCCACATATCAGACATAGTCCATTCAATGTCCAACACACATCTCTAGTGTGTCCTATCTTTCCGCAATAAGTGCAGCCCGCCGGGGGTTGCTGGTTCTTCCTCTGTTGCTGTTGCTGCTGCTGCCTGGGTGGTGCTGGTCCTCGTATCGCCACATCGTGGATACGAATACCAGTGGATGGTGCTGTTGTTCGGGGCGCTGCTCCCCCTCCTCCTTCTATCTGACTGTGGGATCTCTTCTGACCCCCAGTCCTTACTGCAAGCCTCTGAATGGTGATCTCATGCCTTCGAGTCGCTGTCAATATCTCATCAAAAGTCTGGTAATTGTGTCCCTCGATCAATTGCAAGAGTTCAAGATGAAACCCTTGCTGAAACCTCATGGCCCTCTGGCTCTCTGTTGCTACCATCTCTGGGGCGAATCTACTCAATCTGCATAACTCTGCTGCATAAGCATCTACAGTCTTGCCAGCCTGCCTGAGGCTAATAAACTTCTGCTGTAGCTCAAACCGGGCCACAACTCCATAGAACTTGGTCTTGAATCTTGCTGTGAAATCGTCCCAAGCCACAGGACGTCTAATGCCCACTTCCTCTGATTCCCACCAATCACGTGCGAGATCTTGAAGTAACAACTTCACTAGATCCACATGTCCTTCTGTCGGTACCTTAGCTGCTGTCAGAATAGCCTCCATATCCTTAAGCCATGCATCTGCTGAGATGGCATCTTCCGTGCCCTCGAAACGGCGGGGGTTGTACTTGCAAAACCTGGCTGATGCTCCTGAATTTGGCCTTGTCCCTCTTTCCAAAGCCGTCTGCAATCCTTGGTTGAGTAGCACATTCTGCTCTTGTAGCTGAGTGTGCATGCGCTGCTGGGACAACATCTGATGTTGCTGAGTAGCCATCATTCCTTTCATGATCTCCAGAAGGGCTGGTGTGTCCACTTGGGTAGGTGGAACTGTCGGTGGTGGTGGAACATCCGGATACTGCGATCCAGCCGCTGGTTCCACTATCACTTCTTCCTGGGTAGCCTCTTGGGTTAGTACCGACCCTTGTTGCTGACCAACAGGGTCAGGTTGTCCATGTTGCTCTTGTTGCTGTTGACCAGTCCTGGCAGATACGGACGAAGTGCCCCTAAGAAAAGGGACAAGAGAACAATCAAACAACCGGACGTGAAGGATCAATGAAGCCAAAGGATGCCGGAATGTCAAGCAAGGGTTGAGAATAACGAATCATGAGATCAAGGAGGAACATGTGTGATTGAGACATCCTATAAATCGAAATACCCCACAAGTCTGAAATCAGACCTGCATGGGCCACCACTAAAACTTTGTCACGCCCCAGAACCAGAATACTGGAGAGCGGGAGAATGACTCAGCCAGCTACGTATTACGGGTAGATGAATACCGTATAATACGATCAATGCTGTCTAACCAGACGAGGGGGTGCATACTACATAAAGGTCTTACTATGGTCATTTCACATCTATTGTCTCAATCATTCAAGCAAGAAACAGTAATAGAGAACATGTAAGATAAAGCAGTAAGGCATCCCAAACGCTCAGTCAAAATGTTCTTGAGATCTGGCCTTTCAAAACATAGCCAGATGATATAGCAAGTATACATAATTGTTATCAGCTGCAGTCTGACTTAATTACAATTATGTAAAAGTAAGTACAAGACAATCCGACTAACATGTCGGTGCCAAACGGCTAAGTATAAAGGTAAATAACAAAACGAGCGGTGAAGTAAGGAACCCACTCGAGTCCTCCTGCAATCATTCCCCTAGTGTTGACCATCTTGGAGGTAGAAGTAAGCTGGATCCTCGGGGACCGGCTCTAAATCTGGCCATGCAAAACCAGAGAGGTTAGACCTCTAATAGCAAGTACCACAAGGAAGGACGATATGAAGGACATAAACCAGTAAGTAAAAGAATATGATAATAGATCTCTGCTTGCTACTAGGATTCACATCACATCACGACACTTCGAACCAACCTCTCAACCAAACAAGGACAGAAGTTGGCCCGTCATGTCCTGACATTCTGATTATCCCAGTTAGGTAACAGAGTAGGTACAGTACACAAATAAATCATCTTGAACGGCCAATCAAATCCTACGGCTTGCTATTGTGAGTTCCAAGTTATCCTGGAATTATGCAATATAGGGATTCCTCAGTTCTTACTATGTGCAAGCAAGGCTAGTCTATCCAATCAATCAATTGCGCCAATCATGTAGTTAGACGAGTCCCAGCGGGACGCCCGCCGTTATAGCATGTACAATAATATAAGCAGATACCGTTCCCTGCCCGTGTGACAGATTTACAGTATCTGTGGGAACCAGCCGGCCCGTCGGGCACTTAATAGTCCTAAGGGGGCTGCCATGTAAGAACTCGGGAATCCATTCTCTCCATGCCATCGTTATTTTATTTGACTTAATGGTCTCTACGTTGAGTGAAGTTCCATGCCGTGGATCATGGTCATTCGAATGAGTACTTTCGTACGGGGTACGATATGCGCAACTCTACAACGATACCCGTGCGGATAGGTTGTAGGTTTTACATAGCGTGATGCAACAATCAATTTAACCACGGAATAATCATGCCTTGACCATAAAGTACACATGCTGTCTTTGTAAGATAAATAGAAAATTAAATAATAAATAATTACTTTGAAGCCTGCATGTGCCTGTATGCCAATATTCGGGATCGGCTAATCGAGTATAATAGTTCATTACATGAACGTGTCTCATTCATTCAATTCAATAAGACGACTAGCCAGTCTCTTAGTTCCAACTCGGAACACATGATCAATATTTAGTCCATGTCACAATCATTATCAATGGTGACAAGGCATGAAAGTCCATCAATATTACATGGGGTCGGGTCTATAACTCTCAGGGTTAAGTCCTAGTCATACTGGGTATCCATGGATCAATCAGGACACAAGGCGCATTTTACATAACAATCCATTTTAACAAATTTAACATATCATGATTTATCAAGAAATTTACGCAAAAAGGCGTAAGGATATAATAGAAGAATTATCATGCCATCATTAAATGAATAGGTTGAGGAATAAATAAAAACACCCAGGTCAGGAAGTCACGCCAACAAGTCTATGCTAAGGCCAAAAGTCACGCAAGAAGTCTGTGCTTAAGACCAACAAGTCACGCTAAGTCTAGCTGGGGTGAGCGTGGAAAATGGGCGTGAACAGCGAACGTGAGAAGAAATACACGCACGCACAGCGTGGCTAAAAATACACGCACTCATGCACAGTGTGAGCGTGACAAGAAATTCACGCACGCAAAGATGTGTGCGTGACAAAAATCCACGCACTCATGGATGTGTGCGTGACAAAATACACGCACGCTCATGAGAACGTGAGCGTGACAAAAATACACGCACGCTCATGAGAACGTGAGCGTGATTGAAAATACACGCACGCTCATGAGAACGTGAGCGTGACAAAAATACACGCACGCTCATGAGAACGTGAGCGTGACAAAAATACACGCACGCTCATGAGAACGTGAGCGTGACTGAAAATACACGCTAACATGTAAGAACATGAGCGTGTCTGAAAATACACGCTAACATGTAAGAACATGAGCGTGTCTGAAAATACACGCTAACATGTAAGAACATGAGCGTGTCTCAAAATCCACGCAGACACGTAGAGACGTGTGTGTGACTGGGCTGATGTTTTACGCGGACACGTAAGAACGTGTGCGTGCAACATCTCCCGAACTCCAAGTCCTATGGAGCCTTCGTTCCAGTGCCAGAAATACACGCTAAGTTGGTGGACCAAGAACCCATGAACAACCGAAATACAACAACTTAGATCTAGGAAAAACCAGCCATAGAAATCCAAAATGCTAAGAACTAAACTCTCTCAGAATCATGAGAGGAAGAGTAATGATCCACAAAAATGGATGAAGGAGAAGCAAGTTTGCACTTGCCTCCTGCTGCTGCTGCTGGTAGGTGGAGAGTAATGAGAGGAAGAAGAAGAAGTAATGGTGAGGATGAGTAATGAGGAGAGAGAATGGAGATGGAAGCTTTAAATAGGAAGATGGTGGTAGGTGGGAGCTAATGGGCCGGGTTGCACAGATCCACCCAAGCCGAAACCCACTAAGACTAAAGCAGGAAATAAATGCAGAAAATAAAATGCAGAAATAAAATTGCAGGAAATAGATTAACATGAAATTTAAAGAGCAGATAATTAATTAACATGGAATTTAAAGAGCAGATAATTAATTAACATGAAATTTAAAGGAATTTAAATACAGAATAATACATGATAAATACTAAATAAATACACATGAGCTGTACATGTATAAAAATACGCATTCCGGAAACGGGGAGTGACACACCGTTGGATCGAGCAGGCCGCGTGGGATCCACGTGTCCCCGCTTGATCCAACGGTCGAGCGGGACGGGGCTTCCGTGGGGATCCGAGAGCGGAGCTAATTTTTTTGGCATAAATACAATACACGTTACTAGTATGTATAACGGTTTCTTACTAGACGATTCAAAAATAAGCCGTCTAATACATATGTATATTCTCAATTAATTAAGAAGAAAAAAATATTAAAAAAAAAATTCCAAAACTAACCTACTTATCTAAAAATAACTTTTGGTCGTAATTAAAAAATAGTGTAAATGAGGGTCGTAATTAAATTTTTAATAAAACATAAACATATCTGTAACTAATACTTAACTATATAATATTATCTAACTATCTACACATATGTTTAGAATAAATTTTAATTAAAATATAAATATATCTATAAAATCCTAACTAAAATAGAAACATATATATATATATATATATATATATATATATATATATATATATATATATATATATATATATATATATATATATATATATATATATATATATATATATATAACAAATATGAATTCAAATATTTAAGTTTTTTCAACAATATCATAAAAAAATTTGCGTGCTCATAATGAACGGTCAAGCAACATATGTATATCCTCAAATAATTAATACTCTTCTTATAATCGTACTATATATATATATATATATATATATATATGTGTGTGTGTGTGTGTGTGTGTGTGTGTGTGTGTCACTTAAAAAAATTCTTAAAATTTTTCTAAGTACCTAAACATATATTTAAAATTCATAAACATATCTATATCAAATCAAAATTAAAATATTTTTAATATTCAAACCATATTTAAACTAACTATATGAATTATCTAAACATATATACATAATTCTAAAAATATTACTACTAGTATAATGGGGCTTGGAAACGGTTCAAAAGTGTTCCTCACGCACTGATTAATAATAAATAAATAAAAATTCTTACAATTAACTAGTACCTACGTGTCTTATGTATATCCTAAAAATAATTTAAAATTCTTATAATTAAAATAAAATAAAATTAATTTTTACAACTATTTAAACATATATCAAAAATCTTATAAACATATATATACAATAAATTCAAATTAAAATATATTAAACATTTCAACTATATTTAAACTAACTACGTGATATTATTTAAAGATATATCCAAAGTTCTACAAAGGACAATTTTAATTAAAATATATTTACTATTTAAATTATATTTAAACTAACCACATAATATTATCTAAACCTATATCCAAAGTTCTAATTTTTTTTTACAATTATAATATATTAAATGTTTAAATTAAGTATATGGTATTATCTAAATATATATATTCAAAGTTATAATTTAATTTTTTTAACAATTTGTTTATGCACGTACATTGCAATATGCACGTACATTGCAAGTGCATGTTACCAATATCTATAATAAATTATAATAAAAATATATTAAAATTATAGTTAAACTATTGTAATATAATTTAAATTCATATTTACTTTTTCAATAATTTCAGAAGTCTTTTTTGTATGTACATCACACATGAACATGACTATATATATATATATATATATATATATATATATATGCAAATGATCTCTAGTCTAGTGGTTAAGAGAAATGCATGCGGTCCGAGTGGTCAGGAGATCGATTTTCGGTGGGAGCGTTCGCCACAAGTATCCATTGCTACGAAAATTCAGTAGGACTCAGACCATTTCTTTCTATATCCAACCGAATCCTTCCAGTTCTTGATCTCTTTTTTAATTTGACAATGAAATATTGGATGAAATTAGAGAATTGTCATAAATAATTATAGAAAATAAATTATTTTTAAAAATATTGCAATATGTAGGAGGAGATCCAGTGAAAGATTGTACAGGTACATCAATCTCATTGAACTTGGGCCGCATGCATCTCTCTTAACCACTAGACTAGAGGTCATAGGTCATATATATATATATATATATATATATATATATATATATATATATATATATATATATGACCTATGACCTCTAGTCTAGTGGTTAAGAGAGATGCATGCGGCCCAAGTGGTCGGGAGTTCGAGCCTCAGTGGAGGCGTGTTCGCCACAAGTACCCATTGCTTTTGAGTAGGACTCAGACCATTTCTTTCTATATCCAACCGAATCCTTCCCGATCTTGATCTCTTTTTTAATTTGACAACAAAATATTGGATAAAATTAGAGAATTGTCCTAAATAATTATAGAAAATAAATTATATTTAAAAATATTGCAATATGCAGGGGGAGATCCAGTGAAAGATTGTACAGGTACATGAATCTCATTGAATTTGATTTCGTAGATCTTACATTTGGTGTATGAAGAAACAGTACAACCAACCTTACTTGTTTATACGACACATATAAATTATGTACGCATTTACTTTAGTGGATGTGATATATATAAGTATGTACTATACATGAAATTCGAACTCCATTTAATATGACCACTATTTGGCTTTAGGTGATTTATAATCATTTAAAAAATTTGTTTGGTAACATTAAAAAAAACGTCGATTCAATTTTGAAACATTTTTAAAAATTGTGTAAAAGTTGTTATCAAAACTTGCATCAAGGGATCAACAACCAGGGGCGAAGCCAGAATCAAAATTTTGGAGGGGCCGTACTACTACATGCAAAAGTCCTTAAAGTTATCATGTTAATTGAACTTCAATAACAAAAGGAAAAAAAAATACTATAACTCAATAAGAATGAACAAAAAAGCAAAGTTAATTTCTCAAATTGTGACAAAAAAGAAAGCAAAAGAAAATATAAATAAAATGTTTTCAAAATGATTAAAAATTTACAAAGCTGGGAATTGAACTCCCACCTCCTAGCTAAGAGCACAAATCATTACCACTAGACAAACTTGTTCTTTGTGTACTAGAGGGCGAAACAAGTATATATATTAATAGTAAAAAATGTTTCTATATAATAATCAATATTTTTTAAAAAAATAACTGGGGGGGCCTTGGCCCCCTTTGGACCCTATGTAGACCCGCCCCTGTCAGCAACCACCCCAAATAAGGACCCCTAACAAACATACCATCCACAATTGGACATAGGTATTGTTGGTCTAAAATATGCTACAGAAACGACACCAATCCATCCGAAAATAATAAACTTTCGTCTTCACACAAGCACGAGGATAGATCAAACATATTATATGTTCGATAAATATTTCGCATGGGGACAAATTATAATCTAAATATTGCACTAAAGCAATATTGATTACATATACGATTGAATCCTTTGCCCTCCAAGTTTAACCCTTCATCAATTTTAAAAAATAAAAAAAGAAGATTATAATTGAAATCACTCATCCAACTACTTAATGATCTCCAAGAACAAAGAAGATGGACTCATCGAATAGATATTTCCTTCAGTTTGTCTCAACAGGCGAGTCATAAGAGTATAGTACGAATTTTTCTACGATTTTTGTGGACTTGCTCCCTTGAATCTCTCCCATTAGCTTCTCCATATAGCAACTCCCCCTTAGCCTCTTTATATGGGTTTAAAAAAAAGAAAAATCCTAATTTAGGTTTAGAAAATCTCTAAATTAGTCCAACAATAATCATAGCCATTCAGACTAGATCACACGGTTATAAATATGCCGACTTAGCTCACATATGAACCGAATTTCGACATGCGGTATACTGTGGTGTACCGCTAAACCTTCAAAATAGGTTATGCGACGAAACCCAAAATACCAGTATACCGTCGGTATACCACCGTTGGCAAGGACGGAACCAGAAATTCAAGTTAGGATGGTCTATAATTAATTAGGGTGGGCTAAGTATGAATTTACTTATAGAAAAAAAATCAAATCATATATATATATATATATATATATATATATATATATATATATATATATATATATATATATATATATATATATATATGAAAAAAAGAGAAAATTCTGGGACGGACACCAGCCCACCCCAGCCCACAAAGTGGGTACGCCACTAACCGTTGGTATACCGCGACAGTTGTTTTGACACTGTTTCGAGTTATCTTTTAGTCACCGATCTTTCACTGTAGTTGTTGTAACTTCCGTCGACGCTTCACGATATCTTGAATGTCCTTCTACACATCTTCAATCGAGACTCAAAACCCAACATGTATTTGTTCTGTTACTAATTTACTTTTAAATATCAATAATTAGATGGTGTTCACTTGGTAAATTGATGAAATTTGGACTCGGAGGTCCATAGTTTACTTCAATATGGGCAATTTTTCTGATTTTTTTTATACTTTTTTATTAATGTTTTTCTTAATGCTAAGTTCAGATATTTTTAATTCACCTAAAATAATAATAATAAATAGATAAATAAATTTTGGTCATCGAACATCAAGTATCGTTTGTTGCAGCAAATGTCAATTATACTACACATGTCTGATTTCATAGACAATTAATTATTATTATTATTATTATTAAATAGTCAGAAAACAGTTGCTCCACTTTGTACAATCGAAAATCCTACTTGGCCCACGGGAGGTGACCGCGTGCGGACGTGTCACCCCCCTCCCCCTCCCATCCCACTGGTCCCTCCTGCATCACACCGGGCCCACCCCACCCCACCCCCTCCCCACCCCCTTCCCCTTCAATGAACGTGTGACACGTGGTTTGCAGGCTAGGACTACGGTCCAAACCTACGGACAACACGTGGTTTGCAGGCCAAAACTATGGTCCAAATCCACGGACAACATAGCATTGCTCTTATACAATCTCAATCAAAATAGTCCTCCACCAACTTTACTTATATATTATTAGCATATAAACTTGGCTTACAATTTTACTTGTAACCACAGTAACTCATAAGCATATTATACTTTACTACTCAATCGATAGATTAATCCTATCCATTCCTAAA
This sequence comes from Iris pallida, assembly GCA_029216955.1. Taxonomy (NCBI): domain Eukaryota; kingdom Viridiplantae; phylum Streptophyta; class Magnoliopsida; order Asparagales; family Iridaceae; genus Iris; species Iris pallida. The sequence continues at coordinate 14,391 of JANAVB010009190.1, forward strand.
GTAGTTAAAGCTGAAAAAAAAAAGAAAAAAAAGAAAAGAAAACCAAGAATAGATTATTCTCACACCTTTGCATGATTTAGAGCATCAATTTAAAGATAAGAAGTCAGAAACGTGCTCAAAACCCATTTATTTGCAAGCATAATTGTTCCTTCTTTTTTCGGACTTAAAAGATGTCACTAGTTACGAAATACTTCTCCACAAAATATTATTACAAAATATTTTTGCTTATAAAAAAGGAGATGAGCACACCCAACTTAATTTCTCTACATTTGTTTCTTGTTTGATTAGTACATGCACACATAGTAGACCCGGAGGTGAGATTAATTCATCAAAAACGACTAGGTCCGGTAAAAAAAATAAAATAAAATTTTTTCTTGTATAAAAATTTCAGAAATTAAATTATCCAAAATTAACATCAACCAAGAAAAATTATTCAATTGCAATATCTATCAACTGAAATAATATTCGACTAGAAAAAGATAAACGTAGCTAAATAAATAAGTATCTTTCACCATTTTCACGTTAAGAATAATCTACGTACTAGCATTTCTAACAGTAACATTACCAGTTAATCGTTCATAATCAACACCTTCCAAGAACTCATTTTTAATAAAAATTAAAACTAGTCCATTTAATCTTTCTTGTGACATGGTTGATCGCATGTACGATTTTAATAACTTCAACTCTTCCCTGTAGATGCAGCAGTCGCTCGTACTATTGTCAGTAGAATTATATAGACAATTAATGCTTGCATTAGGAAAATAATTTAAACTTTTCATAAATTTAATATCTCAAGTGCTTGAATATCTTTTGATAGAAGATTTTGTAAAGTTCTATGTCCTCAAACAATTAATCTCCATCAATATCAGAACAATCACCATATCTCATAGATCCTGTAAAGTTCTAGGTCCTCAAACATTTTTTTTTTAGATCTATAAATTCGGAAGGCCTAGTAAAGTTGCATCCATTGTACTCCCTCAAAACCGGCCACATTTTTCCAACACTTTGGTGGTGTCTTCATAATAAGCACCCTGATTATATTAAAACTTGTTGCTAAGTGTGTTGTGCATCATTAGGGGTGTCAACGGATGCTTATCGGTACGGACATAACAATATCCGTATCCGTATCCGATTTTTTTTTATAATATCCGAATCTGATCCGATATCCGAACGGATATCTCTTTTGACACTCTGAATTCGTATCCGTCTACTTTAACGGATATCGGATAATATCCGATCCGATTAGCTAAAAAATTCGAAAGCTAGTATTCGAATATCCGAAATCTGAAATATTAAAAATTTAGTTATTATCCGAATATCCGAAAACAAAATTCAATTTCTCTACATATTTGAGTCCTTTCTTCTTCTGTTGTAAATTGTAATTAATATATATTACTATTATATATAAATTATATTAAAATTAATTTATGTAAAAGTCAGTTGAGAATAAAATACTTTAATCTTCTTTATTAATTAATATATATTACATATACATTACACTAGAATATATATAAAATTTTGGATATCCGAATCCGATATCCGAATTCGATATCCGAAATTTGTAATTTAAAGTCGGATCGGATATTAACGGATTTGAATACCTTAATATCCGAATTCGTATCGGAAAATGGATAATATCCGAAAAATATTCGGATATCCGAATCCGATATCCAAAATTTCGAAAAATATCCGAAAGTTCGGATACGGAATCGAATCAGATTCGAATTTTCGACTATCGGTTGACGGGTCTATGCATCACAACACATGGTCGTCTTGAAAATTGTCAATGTTTGTTTGTGTATGTCACGAGTTGTGTGGCTCAGCCTCAGTGTGGTTAAAAGCATTAATTGAGGTCAGAGGTGGTTGCTTATGTGGGCGAGGATGAGACATAATGGACCTTTCGATGTACTTTGGCCATGACATGCATGTGGTTAGTGTCGAGCTCAGTCCAAGTTGTGTACTTGATCTTCTTCTACAAGCTCTACCTTTGTTGTGTCTTTTCCTTGTCTCAACATGCATGCACACCAAATATATCTATATTTTAGTATTTTTTTTTTCACTCCAACCCACCATCATAATTTGAAAAGTGAGAAAAATGGTCCTCAAATTTAAGTAGAGAGAGCTAGAAAGTCCCTCAAATTTGAGGATCCAATAATCATATCCGTTTAATCCTTTAAATTATAACTAATTTTTAACATATCCTTACATATAGTAAACACAAATTTAATTAATTTACTATATATATCTTTTATTTTATAAATATAGTTAATATAATAATTATATTATTAAAAAAACTTGTTGACATCTTCCAATAAAGTCTAAATTGTATATATTTGATAATTGATACTAGTATTCATCTGATAAAAAGAATTAATTAAAGTTTTTAAACTACTAATGTCTTCGACTAATATTTAAGTACAATTAATACTTAAATAATTTGACGAAGATTTAATAAATAATAATGCACTATTTAAAATAAAATACATCGCCTTAAAATATATATATATATAAAAGTACATCGAAATTTAAAATGACACTACCAACAACAATATCAAAATTAAAAAGGCGAAACATTATAACAATCTTAAAATTAAAATAGTCTAATCACTTATGCTATCGTAGTAAATTATATCCATTTCCACCATATCCTCCTTAAAACAGACTAAATCTACTAAAATTAGTAGTATTGAAGTCATCAGATGACCTACCTCGAAAATATTTTGAGGTAAATGTCAATGGATGATTATCGAGCGTGATCATTACGAGCCATTTTTTCCATAATTTTATTTTTCATGAATTTTCAATATTTACGTTCATATTAATTTTTTTTTCAAAAATTCAAATCTAATGCCATAATTTTTATTTGTGTGCGTAATTTAATCATGTGCAGGAGGCTAAGCTCCTTTGCAATATATGGTACATATTAAGTCAATTGTCCCCTCCGAGTTGTCTTGATACTATAACTCCAACAACTTCAGTGAAATTATAGCTAGAGAGACTATTAACAAATTATACGAATTTTTCAACTGATTTGTGGATATTTCAAAATATTTTGCTGCAGTACAAGACGAGAGCAGTGCAATATTTTGTATATATCAATTATTCATGTTCTGAACTCTAGCTATTCTAGATTATAAGTACTTTCTCCAAAACATAACTTAAAATAATTAGAGAATTGTTGTAAGTTTTTTTTTTTTTTTTCTAAACTTCTACTAATAATTGGAAAGAATAATTCACCGAATCCATTCATCTAGAATTCTAAACTATGTATAACCTCAATTTTATATAAATATGAATGCGTACATCTTGATTTCATTTTCTAAGGGTGTGTTTGATTACAAGGTGAAAAATAAATTAATTTCATAGAATTATTTTACTAGAATTTTTTTTTTTACGTAATTAATTTGGGTGTTTGATTGTCGTTTTTTATTTCCATGGAAATTGATATTTTTTTATGGGTTGGACGAGTTTTATTTTCCACCATTTTGAAGGAAAATATGAAAAATGATAGATTTTTAGAAAATAATTCTATGAAAAATATATCCTGTCAAACACTACAATTGGTGGAAAATTTGTGATAAAAATATTTGCCATGGAAAAAAAAAAAGCTCAATAAATGACAAAGGCACACTAACACATCTTAATCTACTCTTCTTTTTTACCACTCCCTCTCATTCTTTTATTAACTTTATATATATATATATATATATATATATATATATATATATATATATATATATATATATATATATAAAAGCCAATATATAAATCAATGACAAAGGCACACTTACACATCATAATCTACTCTTCTTTTTTACCTCTCCCTCTCATTCTTTAATTAACTTAATAGTAAATATATATAAGCTAATATATAAATAATCTCTTGATTGTGTTTGCTTACCCACGCCTTTGCATGTGTCCTTGGATTATTCACATATTCACATGCATAACACGCACAGACGAGTTGAACCCTTTCTAGAAAGATGTAGCCGCATTTTGTACAGTAATTAATAACAAATAGAAGGCAATTGACTCAAATTATAATAAACAACCTTATTGCTAACCTCATATATTTAGCCATGGGGAGACATGTCTATCTCATATTTGGTGGAATCCCAATATACAAATACTCAACTCAAAGTGGGAAGTTTGGTGCATGTTCATTAACAAATAATTGTGTGTTGTGAATATTAGGTGGTATGAGACACGAGGCAATATCTTTTTATACATAATAAGATTATATTCACAAAAGTTAATGAGTTAGAAAATGCTTTGTCTAATAAGATTATCTTAGGTGGTATGAGACATAATAAGATTATATTCACAAGACAATATTTTTATTCATAATTGATGATGTGGACCTAAAGCCATTGTCAAATGCTTTGTCTAGGACTAGATCATGGTGTTAACTGGGCCGGTTCGGCCCGGGCCCGCCCCCCTATAAGCCTGGACCGGCCCGCATTGGGCCCGAACCGGCCCGGCCCCCCCACGCTATAGCGGTTCGGGTCGGGCCCCCCCCCCCCACAGCCCGAGCCCGGCCCGGCCCGGACCGGTCAAATTTTTTTTTTTTTTTTTAAAAACAGGCCCGGCCCGGTTGGACCGGCCCGGCCCGGCCCGGTTGGACCGGCCCGGCCCGGCCCGGTTGGACCGGCCCGGCCCGGCCCGGTTGGACCGGCCCGGCCCGGCCCGCTGGGACCGGTCCAGCCTGAGCCGACCGTTGGGAAACTGATTTTTTTTTTTTTTTTTTTTTTCAAATTTTTGACCGTTTGGGGGGGGGGGGGGGGTTCTTTTACCAAAATACCCCTCCCATATAGCCGTTATTAAAACGTTGGGAGGGATATTTTGGTCTTTTTTGGCCTAAAATTACCAAAATAACCCCAAAAAATTCCTATAAATAGCCCAAAATCCCAATTTTCATACACAACTCATTCCTCACAAATTCTCTACATCTTTCTACGGTGCTCTGGTGTTCTACGACTTTCCCTCCCCGGTGCTCTACGGCTTCCCGATCTCGCTCCCAACTCCATTCCGGCTCTACGGCTTCCCGATCTTCCTCTCAATCTCTTACTTTCTTCTAACGTAGTTTACTTTATTTTATTTTATATATGGCTGGTGAAGGTTCAAACCCACCTGATCTTGCTGGACAGACATACTACTATTTTAGTTCTTTTTTTGACGGTACTGAAATTCCACCTGAGCAAGTTGCGACTAATCCGATTCCGGAGGGGTGCCAACAATCTCCTCCGGAAGTCGCTAGTACAACCCAACGTCCTGAAAAGAAAAAAAGGTCTAAGTATTGGGATTATTTTACTTTAATTTTTGAAACTAATCCTGATGGTTCTTTGGTTTTAGATGCCAAGGGGGAACCGAAACCGTACAAGGCGCAATGCAAGAAATGTTGCAACCAGTACGCATGGAAGAAGGGCGGTGGCACCGGGACCATATCCAGACACTACGACACTTGCTATGGGAAGGACACACTTCAAGCATCCCAAACCCAAATAAGCTTCGGCGCCACCGGTTCTTCAATTGGTAACTTTACTTACTCAGCTGCTCGGCATAAAACCGAGTTAACTAAACATATTATTCGTGACGAACTTCCTTTCACGACGGGTGAAAGCGAATCTTTACGAGATTATGTATCACTTTCTCTAAATCCCTCCTTTACTAAAGTGAGTAGGCAACAAACTCGAAAGGAGGCTATTCGTCTCTTCAACGAGCAGAAAGCCGCTTTGAAAGCGGAATTTCAAAATATTAGTAAGTTGGCTATTACTTCTGATATTTGGACTACTAAATGGAGTTATGCTTATATTTGTATTACTGCACACTATATAGATGCACAATGGATGTTGCAAAAATGCATCATCTCTCTTAAACTTATAGAATGTCCACACACGGGAGCTGTAATTTCAAGTGAGATTTCAAGACACGTGCGTGAATATGATATTCACGCAAAAATTTTTTCTGTCTCTTTGGACAATGCATCAAACAACAATGCTCCTATGTCTTCTTTGTCAGTAATTTTTAAGCCTATTTTAGAAGGTAGACTTATGCATGTTAGGTGTGCTTGCCATATAATTAACTTAGTTGTTAAAGAATGTTTAAAATTTTTTGAACCCCATTTAGACACTCTGCGACAATGCTTGCTCCATCTAAACTCGTCTCCAAGTAGACAACAAAGTTTTGCATGCGCTTGCGCACATTTTGGTATGACTTTTAGAAGATTTGTGAAGGATATACCAACTAGGTGGAACTCCACCTACTTGATGTTGAAATCTGCATTCCTTTTAAGAGTGCTATTTCATATTATTGTACTTCGGATGTCACCTTTGACTATCAGGTTACTGATGATGATTGGTTAGCAGCTGAAAGTGTTTGTGAATTTTTAGAAGTTTTTTACAATGCTACATTAACTCTTTCTGGTGTTTATTATCCCACATCTTGCTTAGCTTTACGTGAACTTTGTAACATGTCTTATTTATTTTCTAAATATAGAGATTATCCAAATTTTGAAATTGCAGTGAGAAATATGGAAGCCAAATTCAGGAAATATTGGGGTGAAGTATCTCTTTTATATTGTTTGGCTTCCATATTTGATCCTACAATCAAATTGGATGGCGTAGAGGTTTTATTAGAAGGATATGGAGAATATATGGGTATAGACGTTACTGACATGAAGGCAGAAGTTAAAGTGGCTTTGGACAGGTTAGTTATACTGTACGAAGAAGGAGCAACGTCGACCCGACCAACTCAGGGGGGGCTAGTAGTAGCTCCGGCTTGGCGTCTAAGCTATCAGCAGCCGGTCGCATACTACAAAGGAAGAAACAAAAGCAATCTTCCCAACCTACTCAAGAGTTGTCTGCTTACCTTAACTCTTATCAAGACGAAGATGAGACTCCAGATCACTTTGCCGTTCTAGAATGGTGGAAGAGACACGACAAGAGATTTCCTGTGCTTTCTAACATAGCACGTGATCTACTGATGGTTCCGGTGTCGACGGTAGCATCGGAGTCCTGTTTTAGTGCAAGTTCGAGGATGTTGAGCGATAGGAGGAGCCGCTTGAAGCCCGATATTTTGGAAGCGATCGTGTGCGTACAAGATTGGTTGGCTGCCGATAAAAGAACACAAAACCAGAAAGATGGAGAAGATCATGACATCCACGAGCTGGATTGGAATCGCTTTCATTGCATGAAGGCGAACAACAATGAGGCTACGGTGCAAGGTATTAGGTATGTAAATTTAACATTATACATTTCAATTTTAAATTTTAACTTATACTTTCAAAAACTATTTTTTTTTTACTTATACTATTCAAATTTTTAATTTTAACTTATACTATTCAAATTTTTTAACTTATACTTTCAAAAAACTATTTTTTACTTTAAAAAAAAACATTTTTTAACTCCGCCTATGCCAAACAAGCATTTGCCGGTCCCAAGCCCGGATAAAGGAAGAGGGAGAAATGTTTTTTTTAAAATTTTTATAAATTTTTATAAACATTTGTAATATTGGTATAAACATTTTTGTATAAACATTTGTATATATTTGTATAAACATTACTTTTATAAATATTTTGTATAAACATTTTATAAACATTTAAGTTACAAATTTTTAAAATTAAAATACAAAAGAAAATGATTACTTTTACATGGTTTTTAAAATGGTTTTAAAAAGAAAATACATATTTTGTAAAAACATTTTATAAACATTTTTATAAAATGATTACTTTTACATGATTATTTTTAAAATTAAAATACAAAAAAAAATGATTACTTTTACATGGTTTTTAAAATGGTTTTAAAAAGAAAATACATATTTTGTAAAAACATTTTATAAACATTTTTATTAAAAAGAAAACATTTTATAAACATTTTATAAACATATTTTGTATAAACATTTTATAAACAATTGTATAAACATAAAATTATAAACATTTTATAAATATTTTTTAAACATATTTTGTATAAACATTTTATAAATATTTTTTTATAAACATTTAAGTTAAAAAATTTTAAAATTAAAATACAAAAAAAAATTTATTAAAAAACTAAATTAAACAAAAAACTGTAAAAAAAAAATAAAATAATAATAATCCAAAAAACCGGGCCGGTCCGGTCAACCCGGCCTGAACCGGCCCGAACCGGCCTAGGCCCGGACCGGCCCGACCCCACTAGTCCCGGTTCAATGGGCCGGGCTGGGCCACGTTGAAAATAACCGGGCCGGGCTTAGCCCGGACCGAAATTATGTGTGGGCCGGTCCTGGACCGGCCCGAACCCGGTCAGGCCCGTCGCCCCTGGACCGTGGGCCGGCCCGGCCCGGACCGAAAACACCATGAGGACTAGATAATCAACTTCACAATGTCTTTGCTATGCCACCTTCTTGATTTATTTGACATTTGCATTGGAGAAGCACTTTCTAACGAAAACTTGTCATTCATATGTGGCAACGAACTTTTTTCTAAACTCACAATAGGGTTGGAGATGCTTTAAGGTCTCTACGGAATCTTGTACAAAACAAATCCAGAAATTAGAAAGAGAAAGATCATAAAATTATTTTGATTTTTTTTTTTTAAAGATGAACAAGGGGAAGCTGAAAACATGTATATGTCTATACTTTCTAACTTGACAATAACAACAACAAAGCTTTTATTCCAATTCTTAGGGTCGGATGTTTGATTCATCTTCTTCCGTTCGGCTTTGTCAACGGTCATGTTCTCTGTAACGCTAACAAAATCTATGTCATTCTTTAACATTTTTGACTATGTTCGTTTAGACCCACCTCTAGGTCCATTAACTACTATTGTTCTTCTTACATGAGCATTTATTGATCTGTGTTGTACATGTCCAATCACTTAACCTGAATTTTGTTAGTTCATAAACATTTGATAAAGAGTTCTATACTTTTGGAGTAATGATGACGAATAACACGATAATACTATCAAGTTTCAGGTGGAGAAGTTTAATGACAAAAATAACTTTTCAATGTAGAAGGATGGTAAAGACTGTTTTTGTAAAATATGGATTGTACAAGATGATTGTCGCCAAGGAAAAAAAATGCCGACATATCATATAGCGCATGGAAAAACATGGATCAGAAGACACAATGCACGATAGAGTTATATCTGGTGGATGAACTGATGTATAACGTCGTAGCTGAAATTTCTATGACAAGTTTATTGTTGAAGCTAAAGGACTTGTATATGACAAAACCTTGTCAAACAAGTTCTATATCAAGAAGTAACTCTACCATTTACTTATGAAGGAAGAGACCTTAATTTTACATCATCTGAACACTTCAATAAGAAGGACGAAAGCTCGTTTGAGATCTCATAAGGGAGAATTTGTGCGATACACTATGATTGCACTTACTGTTTTAAAGTTTTCTCTTGACTCAATATTTGTTTTCCTTGTCCCATATACGTAGGTCAATTTTCAGCCAAACACATCATATCTTGTGTTTGATAGTAATTTTAGTTACTTATGTTTTGTTTATTCATTGTAAAAAAAAAAATCTTAAATACCAAATTACGAAAGGAGAATAATTATCCTAAATATCAAATTACCATTATCTAGACTTGATAAATTGACTATTTTAGAAATTATCTAGTTTTTCGACAACTGGGTCCAACTTTTCGTATATCACTATTTCACTAAATAATGTTAAAGTTGCCATACACTAATGCTCTAAAGTTATAATTAGGATGATATATTTATAAATATCCTAACACATTAATGTCACCAAAAAAAAAAAAAAAATGATAAGAACATTAGTTTTTATTAGGACACGCAAAAGGAAAATAAAAAACTACCATTTTATCACAATTAGGTAGTCCCATCTCCATCATATATATGATAAGAACATTAGTTTTTATTTCTAATGATGTTGCAATCACCTAATGCCTAGTTTTGATTGGATCAAGTCACACAGTGAGTAGAGAGAGAGAGAGAGAGAGAGAGAGAGAGAGAGAGAGTTTGCCATGGCGTAATAGTTCCTTGTTCATAATCAACTTTGATTAGTTTATTAATCTCAGATCCAAATCTTCAGGGGTTTGGAATAATCTCCTTTTTTAATTGTGGAACGAGATTGGATGCTTTAGAGGTGGCAATCAAAACACAAATTGAGTACCTCTCACTTTATTAATCTCAGTGCCGAACTTTAGGCGTTTGTTTCGCGGAAAGGAAAGGAAAGAAAAAATAAATCAATTTTTTGGTATTTTTTTTTTTTTTTAAAATTATAATTTTTATCGGATTTTTTTTTTTTTCAGATAGGAAAATGAATTCTTGTTCGAACGGATGGAATCATTTTTTTCAAATTTTTTTTCCATTGGAATTTAGTTTTCTTCCCCTCCTCAATTCGTTGCCACCCAAACATAAAAAATAATGACTTTCATTTTCCAAACCAATAATTTCGTTAACCAAACGAGACCTAAATTTAAAGACATGAAATGAATTCTAAGAGTGATGTCCTTAAAGTTCAATGTTCATGTAATTTTTTTGTAGGCGATGATATATAATATTATCAACACAAGAAAGCCTATATATAGAAATAAATTAGACAATTAAAGTATTGAATTTGAACTTGGTATATAATACACGAGTAATTAGATATGTTGTTGTATTAGACATAAATCACATGATCACATATATGGATATGCTAATTGGTGAGAAAAGAACTTATATATATATATATATATTAATATATTATAGATATTATATATATATATATATAATATATTATATATATATATATGACCTCTAGCAAAGTGGTTAAGAGAGATGCATGCAGCCCAAGTGGTCGGGAGTCGAGCCTCGGTGGAGGCGAGTTCGCCACAAGTACCCATTGCTTCAAAAAAAATAAAAAAATAAAATATATATATATATATATATAATATATATATATATCTATATATATAATATATATATATATATAATATATATATATATATAATATATATATATATATATATATATATATATATATGCCTCCTCCCCCCAAGTTAGGAAGGGGGCTCACGGGGGGGGGCTCCCGTTGGGGGGCTTTTGATCCGAATTATATATATATATATATATATATATATATATATATCTCAATTGACCTCTAGTTTAGTGGTTAAGAGAGATGCATGCGGCCCAAGTGGTCGGAGTTCGAGTTCCAGTGGAGACGAATTTGCCGCAATTACACATTGCTTCAAATATATAATGTTCTTACTCTCGTTTGAAGTTCTAGATATCTAAATTCACAAAAAATTGTAACTTGTTATGTTGTTCAATTATTTTCAAGAAACACACACACACACAGAGAGAGAGAGAGAATATGATTGACACTGACGGAAAGGTAGAGGATGATTGAGAGTGTCATATTGTTAGAGTGACAGAAGGGTAGAAAATTTTGATTAGACTGTACATTTTTTTCTTAGTTGTTTCTTGGTATCATAGTTATACGTTTAGATATCCTATAACAAAAAAAATACGCAGACTAAAAGTAATAGAATGAATCACTTAGCTTTGTTCAAATTGAACTTGCACACATTAAACAATACTAAAATAAAACTTTGTCTTCTTAAAATCTTGGACTGAGATGGACCTCATTTCAATCCAGTGCGGATTTCACAACTGAAGAAATGATTAAACAATAGACGATTAAGTAAGTGTCTCTTAATCAATTTCGAACTCTCCTAAGCATACTAATCCATGTGCACTCGATGGACATACAATTTAACTTAGCTCGTAAGTACATAAAATGGAATATTCGATAGCCATATTGGTATGAATAGATATTAAAAAGGGAATTCGCAAGTGCATTATGTAATGTCATCACAAACAATCTTAGCATGTGCACACCGAAATATTAATAGTATAAATTGACTATTCGGTTTCTACCAATGTTTTAAAAATCGGACCGGTGATTGAACCAATTTATTTGGTATAGATCGGACCGGAGTCCGTCGGGGGTCAAATATATTGGTTTGATTGATTCAATAGATAGTATATCCAATTTATTTCTTGGTTTGTTTTAGTTTGGCTCTTAGGATGTTTGGTTTAGTTTAATTTTACAAATATATCTCTCAAAACCAAACCAAAAACCAAATTGTCCAAAACTCACACGATAATTTTTTTGAGTTTAAACAAAATCAAAACTGACAGGTATATTGTGAACCGGTTCGGCTGATTCATAGGATAATTCGATTATGGAAAAAATTTTTTTTGACGGTTCTTAAAAAAAAAAAAATCTAGTTTACGTTAAACCAGATCGATTTTTTGGCAAAACGATCAGACTCAGTCAGACTGTTGGTCCGGTTTAGTTCTGACAACACTGGTTTCTACAAACAAGTAACTCAAGCAAAGCGTGAGTTTCGCGAAAGAGAAAAATACTCTACTTATAATAGCCTATAGCTCTAATATATATATTTTAATTATGCTTCGTTGGAAACACATAAATGAAGCAAGTAAAGAATGTGTTGGGTTGTGGTTGAACCCGCAAAGTAGTTCATAGTTGTTGACAAATAAAAAAATAGTTAATCATAAGAAAGTGGAAGGCATGAGATGTAGATAATCCAAATTAGTCAAGGTCTTATATGTGAATTTCTCTTTTAAGACATATTCAGTTCAATAAATATTATATTTCATGGATCAATTCCGATTCGAATCACTCGCATTTTCTACAAGTGATATCAGAATTCAAGGTTACACGGGACTAATTTGACGTTCTAATTTGTTCGAGACAAATTGCGATGAATGTTCATAATACATATAATTGGATTCAACGTTCATAATACGTATAGTCAAATTCAAGTGGCTCCAATCGGATTCAATTTGGCACCTAAGGTGGAGCGTCTCTAATGGTTCAAGCCAAGACTAAAGGTTGGAATTAATTTCGCTCCTAAGGTGGAACATCTCCACAATAAGTATTATTGTCAACCAAGTTGATTGAAAATGGAAAAGGTCATACATTAGTGACTAATAAATCATAACAAAAAAAGTGATGAAGTTTGCATTTGTCTTTTAACTTTGGCTACCATAGTAGCTAAATCTAATTAAGGTCAATTTTTTGTTGCTGATTTACTCTTAGTGAATAGCTTCAAGGTTCCAACAATTTGTGTTGAAAAACATCCTTGCACCTAAATTAAGATGTTAACCCAACATCAATATTGTTCTTAAGCCTCCACAAGTTGACAACTTTTCAAGCATTAATTTGTTGATGACCATTTATCAAATTTAATTTCATCAACAACTCCTTTTTGACTGAGCTAATAAGAGTCTAGGGGGGACATCAACAACTTTGCCAAATAAAGAAATAACAAGATGTCCAAAAACATATGAGAACTATATAGCTGCAACTCAATGCTAGCATTGATTACAACAACTTGTAACTAATTAATCAAATCCCTTAAACGAATGTTTAATTAAACACGTGTGACACATACTCTGGCGACATGGAGAGAAGACTTCGGGGTGATATATGCTTTCACCAAAAAGAGATGGACCCATGAACCTTAACAATACATGTGTGGTCCTTACTCTAGCACAATCAAAAGCCTAGATAGTGTACTTCTTCTCCTTTGGAATAGTTTTTGTTTGGTCTAGGTTACTACATTCACACAAGATAGAGAGGAAACTTTTTTCGGATCATAACACACTCAAGGTATTACTAAGCCGGACTCAGAACGCTTATCCCAGTTTGATCGAGTCAGATCGGATTGGATTGCTCGGGTTGTATATCCGTCGATCAAGGTTGGACGACAAGGCTTAAACACATCTCAAAGTATTACTAGGCTGAACTTATAACGCTCACCCTGAGACGTAAGACGTTCACTTTGAGTTTGTCCTAGTCCGATCGTGTTGGATTAGTTCGGAGTATATATCCAAGGGTGGAATGATACCTATGATTACTTGACTTAAGATTGACTGTTGTCTTGTAATAGTAACCCTGATGTCTATACAACTTTGGCTGTATCTCGGACTACCAAAGTTGATTGGTTGCCTTCAATATCACATCTGAATAAAAGTTAATATTTTACAATCTAACGGCATTTTTAAAATAATGTAATTGTTAGTATTTTATATTATCAATTGAGAATTCTATTACTACAATTTAACAATGTTGTGCTACTCTCAAGTGCTACTATTTATACATGTAAAGTTTAAGAAGCTTATTGGATTGGAATGTATGAATAAAAATCTTCAATTGCGAACATCTAATCACAACAATCCTATGAAGTATATGAACACCGGATTTCGAATTAATATTGTACCTTATTTAATCAGAA
>JANAVB010009191.1:0-12500 GCA_029216955.1 Iris pallida
ATTTATATGACTACTATGTAAAATTTTACCTTATTAAAATATTGATATTTATTTGTACTTTTACCACTTTGTATTTTTGGTGTATTTTAATTACTGTAACCATTTGGTTTCCAAGCCTAGCATGGGTTTTTGGACTCAAATGTGTTTTCACACATGCAAGACCTATACAAAGTCATATTGGACTTGATTCATGGCCTTGGGTCCTGTATTTGAACTTTGGTTCAAATTATGTACATGGACAAAATACGCAGAATTAATTATTTAATTTTAGATTGTGTACAATGCGTTTTTTAAATTTCTAAAAATACTTAAATTACTGTTAAAATTTTGAAAAAATAGTATTTAGATACTATGTTAAATAGCTAATTTATCATAATTTTTACAGTATTAATCTACAATTTTTGCCACTGTTTTGGCATATGAAACCAGAACTCATTTTTGTGTACTTAGGAAACTGATTTTTTTTAAATCTTGTACTGGTTAATAAATTCCAGAAAAATTATAATTAACAAGGATTATTTTGGTACTTTATTTTATGTAAAATTAAGCTTTTTGTCTATCTCAAAAATTGTTGGAACACAATGTTCATTTGATTTATTTATTGAATAATTATGACTTGCAACTTTTTGTGTTATTTTGAGTTATAGCCGTGTTGAACCTCACCCCTCACTAGTGTAAAGACCCTAGAAAGTTAGTTATAGTAGTGTGTCACCCCACATTGGTCTCCTATGCTAAAGTCATCATTTTGGCTTGGTGCCCAGTCACAAGTCGTGTTGCACCAATTAGTGTCTTAGTATTTTAGCTTAGTGTACAAACTAAGTTTATGTATTTATTTCTACAGTGACGAGTTACCAGACATCTATAGCACTTTTATCGCAGCTTGCTTTGCTAGAGGCAAGTACTCTCTACAAACTTTACATACTGTTACATCAATGAACTGCAAATCCAACCATGTTAAATGCTGATCCTTGGGATAGCAAGTTAAATCTTTACATGTTGTTACTACCATGCTTAGAACAGTCTTACGTATCTCTCACATGATTAGAATATGGGTTATGGGAAAACTGATAGTAGAGTACGTGATCATGCCCCCTTTATCGTACCGAGCAAAGTTTTATTTTATATGTTACTGTACCGTAGGCCATTATCCCGTATTTCTGTACGGAGGTACACCTATGCTTGTACACTTGTACGTATGTACATTTTATTTATATGTGCCCCTGCACATTCTACACCTATTGACGATCACGTACATGCTACAGTTTTAAACATTACATATACATCTGTCTCTATGACATATGTGTCATTGCCATGATAGATTATGTGATGCCATGTTTCCAGTTATTCCTCTTATGTTCATTTCTATGTTTCATATGCTAGTTTGTTAGAATTAGTACTTGCTCCCGTCCTGACAGGATAACGTTGTAGGTATCCTTACTGAGGCGGAGTTACTCTGCGACTCATATTACGGAGATACTGCCGAGGACCCGGCTTTGCTTTGGAAAAACTTGTCTAGTTTGCGTAGTTGCTTGGGATATTTAGTGTAGTCATGTATTAAACTACGTATTTTGTAACTGGACATGTATCCAGTTTTACATTTCAGACTTGTACTTTGGACTTATTTCTATATGAGACGACTTTTGTGTTTGGAGCATTTATGACTTTTATTCACTTATAGAACTGTTAGCACATTTAGTCTTATCTTGTTATCTCTAGAACAGCTTACTGCGCTTTATCTCAAATGCAGGTTGGACATGACTCGGCCCGGTCTAACAATTTGGGTAGCGGGTTGTGACATATTTTTAGTGGTGGTCCATGCAGGTCCTGACTAAATTGTTTGGTTACGTTGTTGTACCAAGCATGCCTGTAATTAGGAACTTAAGGTAATTAGACAACATTCAGAATGACGCTTAGAACACCTAGAGGAATACTAGGATTGCAACATAGGAAATACATCACATGCTTGCTATTATAATTAGATTTTCTTGCCTATGATTGCTCAAGTCCTTATAAGTCTTTTTTATTGTAATTAGATGGTGCTTACTCGTTCATCCCAGTACGTCACACCTGAGAATGGCGCACTCCATATCCAATCAGCTGACCAGTTGACTGATACACCCCCACCTCCACCTACCACATTCTCCCACTCCACAGATCCATAAACCCAGATGCCTCCACCACCTTCCACATCGCAGTCCCAGCAGGACCCGATACTTCTACCACCCCCTATTACTATACCTACCCAGGCTTCCGTCACACTTGACGGGAACCAACTGCTCACTCTGATCTAGGGGTTCCTAACAACCCATCAGGAGCAGACTACCCTACTCCGTCAGAGCATGGAGCGTTCTGAGGAACGTACCATGGTCCCACCACCTGTAGAGCCACGGCAGAGAGCGAGGACGATCAAGGACTTCATGGGTCTGAATCCCAAGGAGTTCTCAGGGACTGAGGGCATAGTAGTAGCAGATAATTTGCTAGACTCGGTAGAGAGGAAGCTCCTTAGAGTTAGGATGTCGGGTGACCTCCAGGTCGAGGCAGCAGGATTTCTGCTGATAGACTTGGCAGGAGTTTGGTTCCGGAATGAGCCGTTATTTACGAGAGGGAGGGCCACTTGGGATCAGTTCAAGACCCAGTTCAAGAAGAAATTCTTCTCGACCATTGCTAGACTAGCCATGGGGCTACGATTCCAGAACATCCAGCAGGGGAACCGTTCTGTTGATGAGTATGCGGCAGAGTTTAGTCGCCTGAGCCGTTTCGCTCCTAGTCTGGTTGCAGACCCAGAGGAGATGACCCGTAGGTTTTGCCATGGTCTAGTTCCAGACATTGGTATTCTTATAGTGGCGAACGGTACGACTGACTACTACCAGAGCCTAGAGTTGGCCCGGAGCATCGAGGAGCGTCTTCTGTCTAGCAAGAGGCCGACTTCTGTACATCATGAGGGACCATCCAAGCGTCAGGCTTTCCAGCAGAGAGCACCGACGCCGCACCAGCAGACATACCGTCCTCCTACACCACATCATCAGACCCCGCCAGTTAGAGCCCCGGGACCTCAGCAGCAGCAGCAGAAGGGGGCTATATGTTCTTTCTGTAGAAGGCCAGGGCATGACTTCACCATCTGCAGGAAGAGGTTGGGGCAGTGCTTAGTTTGTGGGTCTGCCACCCATCAGGTTCGGAACTGCCCAGCAGCCAAGGGATCTAGAGGGCCGCTTCCGACTCAGCAGCAGAGGTTTGGGCAGCATCTGCAGCAGCAGAAGGGACCCCAGGGGAAAGCTTATAGTCTAGCCCTTGAGCCGGAGCCGGAGCAGGTTTCGGAGCCAGATTACTTAGCTGACGTCATCACAGGTCATGTTTATTTGCATACTTTTCTAGCTCTATGCTTGTTTGATTCTGGTGCATCTCATAGCTTCCTATCATTAGAGTTTATGCATAAACACCATCTAGTAGCTACACCTACTGCGGAGATTAGTAGAGTGATGACGGGAGGAGGACCAGTGCCTATTAGAGCTATCTATAGATGCTCTATTTTTATAGCCGGGAGAGAGTTCAGGGGACGATTCTTTGTGATGCTACTCCCCGGTTATGATATCATATTGGGGATGAACTGGCTTAGCTATGCCCATGCATCTATAGATTGTCATGAGGGTAGTATTTTGTTCAGTCCCCCAGGCACAGCACCATTCAGAGTCAGGAGGACAGGGCCGGAGATCAGCCTAGAGCCGAACTGTTGTGCGACAGTTGGGGACGTAGCACCGCCACACCCTATCATTAGGGAGTTTATGGATGTATTCCCAGAGGATCTTCCAGGACTTCCGCCTGACAGAGATGTGGAGTTCACCATAGATTTAGTACCGGGTTCATCACCAGTATCCCGGACTTGCTATAGAGTGAATCCCAAGGAGGCCGTAGAGATGAAAGAGCATATTGATGACCTGTTGAAAAGTGTTTCATTCGATATAGTGCTTCTCCATGAGGAGCGCCAGTGCTTTTTGTGTCTAAGAAGGATGGTACAGTTCGGTTGTGTATTGACTACCGGGCCTTGAATGCTATCACCATCAAGAACAAATATCCTCTATCCAGGATAGATGATTTGTTTGACCAGTTGAGTGGGGCGAAGGTGTTTTCCAGGATAGACTTGAGATCCGGGTACCACCAGGTGAAGGTCAGGGCAGCAGACATCCAGAAGACGGCGTTCAACACAAAGTACGGACAGTACGAGTTTCTGGTGATGCCATTTGGTCTCACAAATATGCCAGCTGTTTTTGTGAATTTGATGAATAAGACATTTTACCAGTATCTGGATAAGCTCGTCGTAGTGTTTATCGACGACATCCTGATATACTCGAAGATGCCGGAGGAGCATGTAGAGCACTTGCGGACAGTTTTGGGGATTCTGAGGCAGGAGAGATTGTTTGCCAAATTGCCGAAGTGCGAGTTCTTTTTAGACCGAGTGGAGTTTCTCGGCCATGTAGTTACTGGAGAGGGAATCTCGGTGGATCCCAGGAAGATTGCTGCAATTGAGACATGGAAGGCTCCGACGTCAGTTTCAGAGATCAGGAGCTTTCTGGGTTTAGCAGGCTATTATAGAAAGTTCGTCCAGGACTTTGCTAGGATAGCTGAACCCATGACGAAGCTTACGCAGAAGAACGCAGAGTACATTTGGTCAGAGGACTGCCAGACAGCATTTGAGGAGATGAAGAGGAGGCTGACGACCGCTCAAGTTCTGACTTTACCTTCAGGTTCTGGAGGTTTCACCATATACAGTGATGCTTCAGAAAAGGGGCTAGGATGTGTCCTACAGCAGCATGGAAAAGTGATTGCTTATGCATCTAGGCAATTACGGACTCATGAGCAGAATTATCCTACCCATGACCTAGAGTTAGCTGCGGTGATCTTTGCACTCAAGTTATAGAAATATTACTTATACGGAGAGTGGAAATCTTTACTGACCACAAAAGCTTGAAGTATGTGTTCACGCAGAAAGAGCTGAACATGAGGCAAAGACGATAGTTGGAGTTGATGAAGGACTTCGACATCGATTTACAGTATCACCCCGGAAAGGCAAATGTGGTGGCGGATGCGCTGAGCAGGCATCCGATGGCATGGTATCTGATGATAGATCGGCATTTGCAGGAAGATTTGGAGAAGCTCGGTATCGAGCTAGTTCGACCAGGATCAGTGATACAGATGATGGTGTTTGACATTCAGTCAGGTTTGATGGAGCAGATCAGGGAGGCACAGTCTACAGATGAGAGCCTTCGCAGCCTTCGAGCCCAGGCTTTAGCTGGATTGCTGGATGACTTCACTATAGCAGAGGATGGATCCTTGAGATATGGCAGCCGATTGTGCGTGCCGAAAGGAGAGCTGGCAGAGACAGTCTTGTAGGAGGTACACCGATCGAGATATCCTATTCACCCTGGTGCTAACAAGATGTACCGCGACTTGCGGGAACATCTTTGGTGGCACAGGATGAAGAGGGATGTATCACGTTTCATTTCGAGATACCTAGTTTGCCAGCAGGTCAAGGCAGAGCGCCAGAGGCCAGCTGGTCTGTTACAACCGTTACCCATTCCCGAGTAGAAGTGGGAACATATTACGATGGACTTCGTCTCAGGGCTTCCTCGTTTCCAAGTAGGAAAGGATGCCATTTGGGTCATCGTGGACAGGCTGACGAAGTGTGCGCACTTCATACCCTTCAAGGTGGGGCTTTCCACCGAGAAGTTGGCAGAGCTATACATGCAACAGATAGTTCGTCTACACGGAGTGCCAGTGAGCATCGTATCGGACAGAGACAGCAGATTCATGTCCTACTACTGGAGGAGCTTGCAGGAGGAGTTGGGCAGTAGGCTCAAGTTCAGTACGGCGTACCACCCGCAGACAGATGGGCAGTCCGAGAGGACGATACAGACACTGAAGGATATGCTGAGGACCTGCGTGCTGGACTTTAGAGGATCATGGGTGAGCCATCTGCACTTGGTAGAGTTTTCATACAACAACAGCTACCAAGCCAGTATCGGTATGTCTCATTTCGAGGCGCTATATGGACGACGATACCGTACGCCGCTCTTTTAGGACGATATTGCGGACAGAGTTATGCTTGGGCCAGAGATGATCACGGATGCAGCAGAGAAGGTCAGGATGATCAGAGACAGGCTCAGACTAGCTCAGGACAGGCAGAAACACTGGGCTGATGCTAGTCGCAGACCGATGGAGTTTGCAGATGGTGATATGGTGCTAGTGAAGATATCACCTACTAGAGGGACGATCCGGTTCGGACGAGGAGGGAAGCTGAGCCCCAGATACATCGGGCCGTTCGAGATACTTGGCAGGATTGGAGAGGTAGCTTACAGGATTACACTTCCACCCAACCTAGCAGGAGTACACGATGTCTTTCACGTATCTCAGCTGAGGAGATATGTTCCAGACCCCAGTCATGTGCTAGATCATTCAGAGTTGGAGATCGGACCGAGCCTTACAGTTTCTGAGTAGCCAGTAGAGATATTAGACAGGAGAGAGAAGAGGCTGAGGAACAAGGTTATACCCTTAGTACGAGTAGCTTGGAGACGTCACTCTCCGGGTGAATCTACTTGGGAGAGGGAGTCGGACATGAGGGAGAGATACCCTTACTTGTTCGATCCAACCGCTGCGAGGGAACCACCCGTTCTCGCTTGATACCTTAGATGTTAGTTTCGATCGTAGCCTTAGTCATTTGTTGCATTGCTTGCTATGTTAGAATATTGTAGGGTTTTCAATCCTTGTGAATTTCGAGGACAAAATTTTTCAAGGAGGGAAGACTAGTCAGCCCCTATTTTTTAAAACTAATTAAAATAGAATTAATTAGTTGCTAATGTCATATTTAGTCTTAAAATAATTTATTATAATTTTTAGTAATTTTCTAGAATTTTTAAATGATTTTTAAATGAGTTTTAAATACTAAAATACCTATTTGCAATTAATTAAAATATTTTAATATCATTTTGTAATATTTAGAATTATTTGTATATCAATCTGTAATTTATTGAATTATTTAGAAGTCAGTTTGCAAATTATGAATTATTTTAATTATGTTATGCAATTTATATTTGCATTTAGTGACTGTTAGGGACCTACTTGTAATTACCTAAACTACGGGGACCTAAACGAAAAATTCTATTCTACACACCCCCGACGACTCGGCTGACCGACTGCCACGCCGACGACGACCCGCCATTTTCGGCCGACTCTGGCCAGCACGACGCCCCCCGACCGACCTAAGCCCCTATAAAACAACCCCCCGTCCTAAACCCTAACCCTAGCACAACCCTACAACCACCCAGCCACCCACAACCGCCCCGACAGCCTAAACCCTAACCTAACTCCGACGAACTCTCGTCCAGCCCCCACGACGAGCGTCACCGCCCCCAACCACCATCAATCGACGCGCCCGGCCAAGACAAACGCGTCGCCACCACTCCGCCGCGACCACGCTGCCTCCTCCGCCGTCTAGAGCTTTTGAAACTCCCCCGACTCGTCGGACACGTAAGTGGCAGTGTTGAATTGTGTCGTGCGTGTCTCGAATCGACATATGTCGTTCGCCAGGACACGACGAACCCAACGCTGTGCTCGGACACGCGTTTCATGACTCGTACGTGTCGTGCATAGCACGGACACGTAGACTCTGTGTTCCAAACTGTCAGGACACATAGTTGATTTTTTGGGTTTACTGTTATTTTAACTAAAACCTAAATAATACTAACCTAAATCCTAACCCCTAACACAAGCAGCGGGCTGACCCCCTGGCCAGCCCGACCCAGTCAGGGAACCCGACCCATAGGGCAGAGTTCGAGCCCCCTGTGCTGTGTTTGTTTTCTTTTTCTTTTTCTTTTTCTTTTTGTTTTATTTTTATGTTTATATATATATATATATATATATATATATATATATATATATATATATATATATATATATATATATATATGTATATATATTTTTGTATATATATTTTTTATTATATATACATACTGTTATATACGTATGTACAATATTATATATATATATATATATATATATATATATATATATATATATATATATATATATATATATATATATATATATATTAAAAAATATATATAGTACATTTATTTCTTTATGTATATATATATGTATTTTCTATATATATACATATATGTTATATATGTATATGTATATATACATAATTATTTAGCCTGTGTACTTTACATAATATTGCACACATATTATACTTTAATATATATAAATATACTTGTCATATTTATATGACTACTATGTAAAATTTTACCTTATTAAAATATTGATATTTATTTTGTACTTTTACCACTTTGTATTTTTGGTGTATTTTAATTACTGCAACCATTTGGTGTCCAAGCCTAGCATAGGTTTTTTGGCTCAAATGTATTTTCACACATTCAAGACCTGTACAAGTCATATTGGACTTGATTCATGGCCTTGGGTCCTGTATTTGAACTTTGGTTCAAATTATGTACATGGACAAAATACGCAGATAATTAATTATTTAATTTTAGATTGTGTACAATGCTATTTTTTAAATTTCTAAAAATACTTAAATTACTGTTAAAATTTTGAAAAAATAGTATTTAGATACTATGTTAAATTAGCTAATTTATCATAGTTTTTACAGTATTTAATTTACAGTTTTGCCACTGTTTTGGCATATGAAACCAGAACTCATTTTTTGTGTACTTGGGAAAACTGATTTTTATAAAATAGTTGTACTGGTTAATAAATTCCAAAAAAATTATAATAAATCTCTATAATTAACAAGAATCATTTTGGTACTTTATTTTATGTAAAATTAAGCTTTTTGTCTATCTCAAAAATTATTGGAACACAATGTTCATTTGATTTATTTATTGAATAATTACGACTTGCAACTTTTTGTGTTATTTTGAGTTATAGTCGTGTTGAACCTCACCCCTCAATAGTTTAAAGATCCTAGAAAGTTAGTTATAGTAGTGTGTCACCCTACATTGGTCTTCTATGCTAAAGTCATCATTTTGGCTAGGTGCCCAGTCACAAGTCGTGTTGCACCAATTAGTGTCTTAGTATTTTAGCTTAGTGTAAAAACTAAGTTTATGTATTTATTTCTACAGTGACGAGTTACCAGACATCTATAGCACTTTTATCGCAGCTTGCTTTTCTAGAGGCAAGTACTCTCTACAAATTTTACATACTGTTACATCAATGAACTGCAAATCCAACCATGTTAAATGCTGATCCTTGGGGTAACAAGCTAAATCTTCACATGTTGTACTTTCAGTTACTACCATGCTTAGAACAGTCTTTATGTATCTCTCATATGATTAGAATATGGGTTATGGGAAAACTGATAGTAGAGTACGTGATCATGCCTCCTTTATCGTACCAAGCAAAGTTTCATTTTATATGTTACTGTGCCGTAGGCCATTATCCCGCATTTCTCTACGGAGGTACACCTATGCTTGTACACTTGTACGTATGTATATTTCATTTACATGTGCCCCTGCACATTCTACACCTATTGACGATCACGTACCTGCTACAGTTTTAAACATTACATATACATCTGTCTCTATGACATATGTGTCCTTGCCATGATAGATTATGTGATGCCATGTTTCCAGTTATTCCTCTTATGTTCATTTCCATGTTTCATATGCTAGTTTGTTAGAATCAGTACTTGCTCCCGTCCTGACAGGATAACGTTGTAGGTATCCTTACTGAGGAGGAGTTACTCTGCGACTCATATTATGGAGATACTGCCGAGGACCCGGCTTTGCTTTACGAGGATGTACCTGCAGGGAAACTCGTCTAGTTTGCGTAGTTGCTTGGGATATTTAGTGTAGTCATGTATTAGACTACGTATTTTATAACTGGACATGTATCCAGTTTTACATTTCAGACTTGTACTTTGGACTTATTTCTATATGAGACGACTTTTGTGTTTGGAGCATTTATGACTTTTATTCACTTATAGAACTGTTAGCACATTTAGTCTTATCTTGTTATCTCTAGAACAGCTTACTGCACTTTATCTCAAACGCAGGCTGGACATGACTCGGTCCGGCCCAACAATTTGGGTAGCGGGTCGTGACAACATGATATATCAAAATAAAGGTGGACTAATCTAGAACACAAATATGGAACTTCTTTGTAGGAATTATTTAATGTTATGCTTCAAAAATCAAAATTACAGCAAAGTTCCTATATAGCCATAATTAAAATAAAATATAGTTTAATATATAAAATCATATAAAAAATACAAAAAAATCTCCAAAAATTAGGGTGCTTATAGATATAGAGCCCATAAGCCCAAATTAAATATATGTTTACTGAGCTTAAGGCCTTTATCAATTAAATCCAAAAAATATCATATACTACTCTCATGAAAGCCCACTTATACTTAATACATTTAAACCCCATACTCATATTTCTTAAGCAGATTTTTATTCTCATAGGCTTTAAGCCCAAAACTCTACTTAGTTTATAAGCCTCAAATTCCACTTTACCACATTCTTCTTAATATTCTAAATAAAACAAGAGAGAGAGAGAATTCATGGGTTCTTCACTGCCAAGAGAAAGGAAGAGAGAGCAGCACACCAGGAAAGGGCTCCAGCTAGAAGCGGGCCTGGCCATGGGGTTGGCCCGATGGTAGTGGCTCGGCAGAAGCAAATCGAAAGGAGTGCGACGAAGCACTCGAAGAGGCGGTAGATCTTGCAGAAGCAATGGCGGTGGTCAATCGACCGGAGTCGGCGGCTCAAAGCGTCAAGGAGGAGATCGCTCGGCCAGGCGCGGTCTGTCGTAGAAGATGACCGAAGACTCAGTTCTCGGCCAGGTGGCTGCAGTGCTGGATGGAGAACTGGTGCGATGAAGGCGAGAGGACCGACATGACGGTCGGAAGGATATCGATCGGGTTTCAAGATCCAGCAAGCTTGTGAGACTCCTGTCTCACAGTATCTGAATTTGTATACAGATACGTATTTTACTATAGCTTGTACTTTCTTAGTTTTCGGAGAATCATAGAATTTTTTGAATTAGATAACTTTCTTCTTGACCGACATACCACCAGTATACTATAGTATACTACTGTTATACTGTCCGGATGAAATTTCCACTTTTGGATTTTTTTTTTATTTTTTTGATATTTTCATGAATAATGCTCTGATACTTTTGTGAATAGTATTTTGATATTTTCATAGTGATAATACATTATATTATCCAATAGATGCTTGGTTTTCTTTTGAGTGGATGAGATTAATCAAGATCAAGTCATGGATCGCGATCCGACGGCTACAATTAATTCATCCCTCTATATATACCCCTTCGAATTATTTCGATTTATCTTTTTTACTTTCTCTCTTTATGCTTCTTCTCTCTTTGTTTTCTCTCCATTTTTCCCGTGGGCTTGGAGCTTGGTCTCGAGGCCTCATGGTGTGGTTTCTAAACCCCTCTTGATGGTGGAGTAGAAGAGTTAGGTTGGGAGCTATTATAGGCAATTACATCTTGCCGAACTACTCGATGAATATTGTTTTTACTATTTTTTTTGTTTCCCGTAGCACTGATAGTCCAGTATTGTCTAGTACTTGATTTACTAAATAGGTTCCCTCGTGAGTATCGTCTTTTTTCCCATCTCAGTACTTGGTTTGAGCTAGGTTTTGATTTTCTGCAAAATGTTGTTATTTACTAAGTAGGAAAACTTTGTATCGAAAACGATACCGAAGTGCTTGCCATGAGGTATAGTATTTATGCTATACAAGACCTTCCTCTAGTTTTATTTCAAGACTATACATGGTTATTGCAACTTTTGGAATGAGGTTTGGATTCTGGACCTTGTTTCATACAGAAACGGCATACTGCCGGTATACTGGAGTATTCCGATGGCATACCAGTCTGTGGTCGCTTTTTTGATTAAAAATATGGTGTGAAAAATATCGACATACTGCCAGTGTACTGGTCTGTACCGATGGTATGCCGGTGCGGCACTAAAATTTTACCGAGAGCTTGTGGTTGTCCCAAATCGGCATACTACAGTTGTACTGTAGTATACCGACGGTATACTGTCAGGGTACCCAAGTTTGCTATTTTCTAATTTTGTTCTAGTTTTTCTATTTTCTTCTAGTTTATTGTGTTTGTGTATATGCCATGTCATGTTTGCTGCTATGTATTGTAATGCCCAGTCCCAAAATACGTAGGACTAGGTATATGAATACATGCCAACATCACTTCACCAATGGGTCAAACCTTACAACAAGCCCATTAACGAAATACTTAAGCTGTAAATCATGATAACATTCTAGAAACACAACACAGTCCATAGGTATATATCTAATCACATCCACAGAGTCCACAAAGATATCAAGTCCAATAAGAATAATATAACAATTATCCAGTAGTAAAAGTGATAATGTCTGTACGGGCAAAAGACATTCTGAAACCACAAAAAAAGAAAAGTAAATGTAATAATTAACTACAAGTCTACTAAA
>JANAVB010009191.1:17500-23078 GCA_029216955.1 Iris pallida
GATCATAGAGGTATTAATGTATCTGGCTCAGCTATTTTATCGTGCTTTTTTATATTTCATTCAATATTTATATTCTGCTATTTAGTCTTATTTTATAGACCCTTATCGTTCTTTGGGTCTAATCGAATGTTATTGGGCTGCAGACCATGACATGTATTATTCATTCTTGATTTACTTATCTTGTTGATTGAGTTGGATATGTGACAGTATTTGATAAATAGATAGAACACCAAGACACTTATACGTATTTGAGCTAGGCTAGAGTCTGCTTGATAAATAACTGACATGTATACGTACTCCTGGTCCTACGTAATTTGAGAGAGCATTACAATTGTCTAGCTTGACAATAGTGGCTCATTATAGCGCACTCTTGTTCTCGATACTTGTATATTCCTGTTGTGGCTTGTTATAGTGCACTCTTGCTTGTCTTGTCCAGCCTTGCATGTATCATGTCTAGGATGGATTCTACGAAATGCCACACCCGGAATCCTGAATGAAAATATTAAAGACTAAACAACTAGTTTGATTATCAAGATGCATTGGAAAGGAGATTTTCTCGATTGCTTGCAAGCCCTTCATTTCGGCATATACAATGGATTTGGAGCTCTCCGTCATGAGGGGAACATTTCTAGCACACCATCGAGTGGGGCAATCCTATATACATGTACTATTATATTCTAGCTTATCGTGTTGGAGCTTACTCTTTAGGATACATGTTTCTTGGATGGTGTATCTACTATATATATTATTGCGTTCATGGCCTGGATAAGTTGCATAGTTTGTAGGGTGGGTAGTCGAATTGGATTTTTCAAACTGCATATGTTAGTAATTAGGATTGTGATAACCCTAGTTAGCTAATGTATTAAACCATACTCATTGCTTGCCCTTGATTGATGGATGAAAACCAGTCTTGTCTAGTCTAGTCTTGTTCTAGCTTGTTTTATTTTTGTATCAAGATTTTTTACTATTCCTGTACATGTTACTGTTTCATGATTTCTAGCCCATACTGTACATGCTCACATGCACGACTTTATTTACATTTTATTCCTATTTATCGTTACATGATCCCGTACATGTTTACATGTTTCCAGTTTTTTTTATTATTTTCTGTGGTACCTTTACTTTATTCCTGCCCAATTTTACTATCTTTACTTTAGTATGGTTATGATTGTATGTTGGTTTTAGTTCATATTTTGGCTTTCTTTGTGATACTTGCTATCTGGGGGCCTGACCCCACTAGTTTTGTTTCTCCAGATCTGGTAAAGGAGCTCGAGGATCTTCCGGACCTTCCACTTGATGGTGACCACCCGGAGCACCAAGGTGCCTGAGTGTATTTTCTTTCCTTACCCACTAGATTTTGTACATATTATTTTATGGTATTTATCCACTGAGCACGTGTTTAGCTCATGTTTTGGACCTTGTTATTAGCCAATGGGCTTGACATGATCTGTATATTCTAGACTGTAGCTAGAGTTGATCATGTATGACCTTGCTAGTTCTTTATTTTGTATTACTAGCTTCATGATCATCTATATATTATAGTTTGGGATGCTTTATTGTCTTATATGCCTGATGATCATACTCTTGTGATTGAGATATCAAGGATTGCTTGACCTAGGATTGGTGGTTGGATTATAGTTGTAACTCCCATATCTACAGCTTTGACGGTATCTCAGGGTACTGGAGTACTCTGGTATACTTAGCTGGTCTGCTCCATCCCGACTTTCCAGTATTCTGGTTCTGGGCGTGACAGAGGTCCAAATCAAAGTACGCGGCTCCGGATCGGGCGGAGGAGAGGAAGGCACGGGAGCTCTGGCTCTCAGCAAAGTGAGGCCGCGGACGGGTTTTAAGTTTTAGAAAATAGATTTTTTTCGATATTTTCAAACTGAAATAACATTAGTCTTAATTCAAAATAAATAAAACTAATTACTAGGTTTTAATCCTGGTTATATTAGCTTACATGAAAGAAATAATAATGGGATTTGGTTCATAGATTTAGAAGAAAGTGCCTTCCAATATAGGCTTTAACCTTAAAAAAAATGTGTATTACAAATATCTATTCAGTGTTTTTTTTCGGAATTTTTAATCCAATTTTTAACCGTTCTACAAATCGTTTGAACCGATAAGCACATGGATTTAAAGGTGGTTAGGTTGGCTAACCATGGATTAAATGAATCAAATTTTGGTCGAGTAGATGGGGAGAAATTGCTTGAAGAAGGGGGTACCTCTCGCCTTGCTGTCAGAACAACGTCTCTGTTCTTGGTAATCGTCGGCGACTTCTCCGACGTAGCGCAAGACTACAGGTGGTCGGGGTGGCTCGTGGGGATGTCAGGAATACGCGCGTCCTTGGTGAAGACTCTGAATAGGTATCAAGTAGAATTTTAGGGTTCGGTTGGTAAGTCTCCAATTTGAACTTCAATTTTATACTGAGTTTTGAAAGTTTTGGTAGAACCGATTCTTGATTGGATTTGTATTGGATTTGTATTGGATTTTGGCCTACTCGGTATAGGATAGGTTAAGATTTATTAGGATTTGATTTGATTTAAAATGATTCAAATCCGGGGTAGATTGGTGTTTGGAAATTTTAAATTTTGTGGGTTTTCTCCTCTCAGGCTCGAGTTGGATGGAAGGAAGAAAGTGAACAGTGCCTTTGTGCACTGTTCATTCAAGGGTTTTTTTTCTCTTTTCTTTTTCTTTCTTTTGCTTTTATCCCATATATTATACAAAAAATAAAAAAATACTTGAAAATAAAAAAAATTCCTCTAAAAAAAAAATACTTATGTGAACAAATTATTATTATTATTTCTACTACTGTTATGACTATTATTATTATATTTATTATTGTTATCTTAATTATTGTTATTATTAATGTTTAACCACTTCGAAATTTATTCAAATAAATTTCCTAAAATTTTATATAATTTTTTCTAAAATTTTAAATATCTATTTTAATATATAATGCAAATGATCTCTAGCCTAGTGCTTAAGAGAGATGCATGCGGCCCAAGAGGTCGGGAGTTCGAGCTCCAGTGGAGGCGAGTTCGCCACAATTACCCATTGTTTCAAATAATATATATATAATATATATATATATAATATATATATATATATATATATATATATATATATATATATATATATTGTAATGAGAGTGT
Source organism: Iris pallida (assembly GCA_029216955.1). Classification (NCBI taxonomy): domain Eukaryota; kingdom Viridiplantae; phylum Streptophyta; class Magnoliopsida; order Asparagales; family Iridaceae; genus Iris; species Iris pallida. The sequence goes on from JANAVB010009191.1 coordinate 20,656, forward strand.
ATCTATATTTATATTGTAATAATAGTTCATGATGATTATTAATCAAGTTTGTGAGTGTGGTTTCCTCATATTATTATTGTCATTATTGTTGTGGTAATTAGGATATATATTGTGTATTCTTTTGGCTCAAACTATCTAAATCCGTCATGATTTTTATCCCATTTTTAATTTCAGCCCTAACTTAGAAATGTCAAACTTCTAGCTCAAAGCTCGGTTTAATCTCCCGTCTTTTTTAAAAGAAGCGTATTGAAGTTAGCTTTCCAAAAACATGTATTAATAGGCCTAATTCTTTCTGTAACTTTCTCGAGAATTATTTGAGTGTCAGCTGTACGAAAGACAAACGCGTTCTCGGTGTTTTCCATTTCGGGAGTTTCCGGAAACGAAAACGCGATCCGTTTGAAGTTTCAGAAAGCTAACAAATATATCTATAACATACTTTAATACTAGATTTTAATTCATGCTGAGATGGTACAGTATTAATTATTAGTAGGAGTTACTATTCGGCATATGCATAATGTATATACATTATGTAATTAAATAGAGAATGTAAGCATGAGTAAATGGTTAAATAAATGATGTATGAGGTATAAGTATCCTATCTAATGTAAGCATGTATAAGTATGGCTTGTAATGAACATGTAGGTTCCATAGTATGTAATGTATGGTGCATATAGTAGTGCAAGAGAATAAATGAATGATGAATGAATGCAAGCATGAATGTAATGTAATAATAGATGTAATGTATGCAATAACAAGTTAATGAGATGTAATGTTCTATGTTAACGCAAATCCTATATTACCTCATGTACCCCCCCTTACACTATGTTGACACTATCACACTTGACACTTTGTTCACTTATACTTTGACACTCTTTGATATGTATACACTATGTATGCCCATTTAACCCTCACTTGCCCCTTTGCCATGTTCATATACACACACATAGCCTCTTAAATAAGTATTTATGAATATAGTTAACTTAGCTATGTATGTTATTATATATATGTTAGCATATTGTGTTGTAATATATAAGTTTATATAACCATTTGAAATGTCATGATTATAGACCTAATGTTGAATACCATATATGCATGTGTATATATGTGTAGACATATATAGCTTAAGTAATAGATTACCTAGTGTATATCCAATGTAAATTCTTGCCTATTTGAGTATTGAATAATTGCATGCTATATAGAGTTGGGTGTATGTTGGCTTGTATAGCCTTGTATTAATGTGTGCTTGCTAGGATAGTCTTGGTTAGGCCTAGTAAGACTTGCTGGGTTAGGACATGACCTAGTTTGACTGGTGCAGTTGACCAGAGTTGACCAAGGGTTGACTTTGGCCTAGTTTGACCTAGATTCATGTAGAATGCATTGTAGTGCTTTATATTACCCTTCTGGACATGTTGTGACTTGTGCTGTTCTAATTAGGAGCCAGACACTCTCCTCGGACAGTATCTTTACCTTGGACATTCAGATATCAGGCGAGTACATTCTCTGATCTTTTCATACTTACCTGGATTATTTTCTTGCTCTAGATTACTCTACTTGATGCTGACACATATCTTCACGGATTAGTACTATATGGATCCTTTCTTGAGATGTTATCCCTACGGGTGCATCGGGTATTTCATGTTCATGTACTTTATCATGTGCATCAGGTACTCCTTGTACTCGTACTAGTTCATATTTTTACATGTTCTCATGTGCTTCATGTGCTTTCATATGCTTATCATGTGCCTCATGTACTACTCATTACATGAGTTCACGTATCTTAGCTGTATTTATGTGCTTATGACATAACTTGAACGGTCCTTGTGTATTGATTAGGGCGGGTGAGTAGAATTGGTTATGATCACTATCTCCAGTAGCTGTATTCATGTGCCTCCTTATTTGTATTCATGTGCCCCCAAGCCGTTTACATAACCATTGTGCTCTAAATCACGTAGCCACTTACAGTCTCTACTATCATGTATTTACTTTCGGTTTAAATTATCTCCTGTTTACTCGTACTTCCTATTCAGCACTTCCTGTATTTACTCTATTGCATGATTTATACTCCTAACCTGCTATGAACTGTTTGAGAGATAGTGTTCGTTCCCGTCCTGACTGGACCTGTTGAAAATTTTACAGATAGCTTGAGGTTGCCTACTAGCCTAGAGGAGACACAGTAGAGGTTGTATAGATAGCTAGGGTTTTGCTTATAGTTTATTTAATTGTCTGGAGTTGTATTTACTTTATGGATTACTGTATCTGAGTTTGGAGATTTGAGATGTATTTCTGGATTTGTGTATCTTAGACACATAGATTTCTCTCTGTTGTACCTCTTTTGGATTTCATGTTTTATCTATCCTTATCATGCTCTACCTTAGATGTGATTGAGTCTGTATCTGCTATGTCACCCCCATTCGGGGAGTATA